>WOGN01008073.1:0-11490 GCA_015342105.1 Leptinotarsa texana | reverse complement strand
TTATCACACAAAAATCAAAGTCCAATCGTGCAATAGAAGAGCCCAGGAGAGCAAAGACCAAAAAAGCAGAAGTTCGAGCAAGCGTCAAGGTTTTCCTCACTGATTTCTTCGATTATGGTGGCATAGTGCATCAGGAGTTCTTGCCAAATGGTCGTATATGTTGACTAAATTGTCTCAAGAAATTTTTGTCGAAACGAATAACTTTGCCTCTTCGAGATGGTGCTAATTTCTCGAGAATCGTTACGACAAACAATTAATTCAGCATATGTCATAAGTAATCCGACTGAATACGAAAAATATGCATATAAACTTGGCAAGGGACTTTTTAAGACGTCCACTTTTCTGTTTTCTAAACACGTACTTTCGTATGTGTGTCATAACGAAAAGGAACATGTCCGTCCGATATGCCTTGCCTGACGTAAGGAATTCATTGTCCAATGATTTCGTGATGAATTTTCCAAATAGTAACCTTGGATTTCTGTAGGCAGACATGCAGTTTTCGCTAGGTTTCCGTTCGAGTTCAAGGGGCGTTTTTTATTCATCGAATACGGAAAATAAGAGTACGTGTTAGAGCGAGCGTACTTGCGCAAATTTTCGTAGCATATTTATTACCTACTAGCTTTTAACTGCGGCTTCGCTCGCATTTATGTCATTAAATACAGTATCAGTAGAATAGAAATTAATTAATGTGAGAACTATATTTTAATGCTTGACTGGGATTATCAATTTTTCAAAATTATTACATATATTACATTACTACATCTTACATATATTTATTTTAATATAAAGTATCCTATGTTACTTTTAATACCTCCAAGAAAACGGGTACAAAATTTCATGATGACTAGTTGAGTAGTTTTCGCGTGAAACCGTAACAAACAAACTTACATTCGCATTTATAATATTAGAAGGGATCAGTCCAATTACATGAGGATTCAAATTACCATCGGAGAGGTAAGCTTGCATTCTTCAATATAATTTGATTTTAGCATACACTCAAAGGATTTATAGTTGAAAAATATTGAATTTTATTTGGGGTGTAGAAAATGATCAAGAACTACCGCAATAATCACTTTTTTGAAAATATTACAAAAACATAAAAAAGTTGAAACAGAAATGTAGGGTTCAAAATTTTCTATGAAATCGTCCAGAATCATTGTCGTATTCACAATAAAAACCGAGATATTTGCAACAAGCTATTGTAATTTATAGCTCAGCAGTTCGGCATATAAAAACATTCACAAAAAATCGAAAACTGTGATTTTTTTAAAGTTTTTTTTTAAATCATGTATACAAAGTCTGACAAATAATCTGAGTGATGTATTTTTTGATCAATTCATTGACAGGTTGAACATTTATATTTTTTTCATATATTTTTGTTTTTGAAATACTTTTAAAATGTGATTTTTGGGGTAGTTTTTAATCATTTTCTACCCCTTGAATAGAAATCAACATTTTTTAACTATAAATCCTATGAATGTACCTTAAAATCAGCTTATATTGAAATATGCAGGCCCATCTTCCGGATGATACTCTGAATACTAATTTTATTGTACTACATAGCGAGAGGAAGATTAAACTTCCTCTTGAAGATAATCACTTTGTGATCAAAACACGTGTTGTTAAATTATATCTATGTTGTTGATTGACATAATTTCATATTTCAAAACTTCTTTGACATCTGATGAAGAAGTAACGAAATCAACAATCAAAAAGGAATAACTGCGATTATATAGAATTTTTATGTCCATTTCTGAAGACGGAGGCAGATTTTAGCTCCGAAACGTAAAAGATAAGTATTGTATTATTTCTTAACAATTTTTTTGATAGACAAAACTGTTAAATACGATAACATACTGATAAATAGAAGATTTTTCTTTGTGAAAAATACTTTGATTTTTATAAAGTAACTTACCGGGGTAAACTAAAAAGTTTGCCCTTCTACACTTGTATAAAGTTCTCCATTATAATTTTTATATTTTTCAGATTGTGGAAGGTAACAAATACCCAAGAAAGGTTGATAAAAAAATTGATTTTTCCTCCACAAAAAATGACTTTCGTTGAATATTTGTTAAGTCTGTTTTGTGACGTCTGAAGATGCTATTGTATAGCAAAACCCGTGTCGCTGTTTTGTGAATTGTCAAGTGAAAATCTTACACTGAAGTGTTTTTTTTTGAATACGATATATTATGTTTCGCCTAAAACATTTTTTGAACGGAAAAAATATTTATGTATGTCCGAAAACAAGCACTTTGAACTTTCTAGAACTAGAAAACTCTAGTCTTCCATACTTTACGCCAAATGTTCCAATTTCTCCTTATATTTATGCATGTGTTTATTTTATACAAAGGTGTAGGTAATTTTTATATTCATACAATGAGATATATTTAAATTGAAAATTCGAATTGTTTGATTATGGATTCTTTTTGAATGAAAATATTTTTGATAGATCATTTAAATTATGAAAGAATGTACACGCTGATGTAGAAATCAATTCAACATATTTCTGGCAATGAAATGATAATGAAAATTGAAATAGGTACTTCTAAATATAAAAACAAAAACATCAGTGAAACTTAGAAACATTGGTGAAAATAGATCAAGAAACTTACAATGTCTTCTACCTCACGAAGATTGATCGAATCAATCAATTTATATTCTCCCATTGTTAATAAAATTATGGTTATAAATCGCAGTTGTCAGAAAGATTTGCCGAGTAGAGGAATTATTGAAATTAGGGAATCATTGAGAAATGTGCGTCGACTCAAAAGTAACGTGACTGATGAAAACATTCATTAAAAAGTACGACACAAAATTTACTAAAATATACTTCCATCAAATATTTGTAGACGGTCATATTGGAAAGTAAAAACATGTTTGGAATTGAGTTGAACAATAAACGGGCAAGATCAAACAACGTCATTGTGTACTAATAATAATGAGGTAATGACGATTAATCAATTGTCGCCAATTGTTTTACAGGACACTTCTGAAACAATGTGGATGTTGCAATAAAAACTCATTTCGGACACACAAATACGGACTTTCGTACAAAATGTAATTTACGCCATTTGATGAACAAGGAATCAGTGATATAATGATAAATCTGTAAAATGCTAATTCGGTGGGAGTTGAGTGAGTACCATTACCATTGATTAGAAGCTAGCGTTTCGAATAGCTGTCTCCTAAGCAGACTACAATTGTAGAAATTGAAACTTGGAATCCTTGAAGATCGTACTTTGAACATTCGTTATGGAATTCAATCAGATGCCAATCAGATTCAATGGTTCATTTGTGACAGTAGTTGTTTTGAAAGGGTTTTTTCCAGTTTGTACCTATCACTTCACATTAAGCGAGTATATTATTTAATGACGCATTTCTTCAAGTTGAAATATTTTTATCATCTCATATTTCCACTTATCTTTCTGCTCTTTATTAATTGCAGTATGGTATGCGCTGTCTGTTCAAAAAATTAGGCGAGTTTTCACTTTAGTCGACATTGAACATGTCCAATTAGGGATTTGTAACAAGCAAAGCAACTAAAAATTTTTAAAGATGGATCTTTCAAATAACAGTCCACATATTTACACAAATTGTTCTTGAACGTATCTTTGTGCGTTTATTGCAGGTGAATGATAATAAAAAACAAAACGTTGAACTATTTCATAAACTAATCACGATGAAAATAATAACATAGATCGCAATACCAAAACATGACAATGAAATACATCACTGACCTATTTTACGTGTCTCAGAAGGTAATAATATGTCTTATGCAACTTTCAACTATGATCCATCTTGCAATTGTTTTCGGCTTTTTGAAATTATTTGATACATACCATAGAATGTAACTTGTGAAAATCAATTCGTTATTTATCAGTTTCAACAAAAATATTTTTTTTGGCTTCAGAAAAGTTGACAAACCATTTGAACAATGAATGTTTGATTTATTTATATAATAATTTCCGTTTTCTCGAAGTTTTTGTCGAACGCTCAAGGATAAATTATTTGTTAATTAATTACTTGGTGAAATTTAATGGAATTCCAAAATCGCAGTTCACAAAATAAGATAAATGTTCAAATTTCGACGGCTACTTAGTTTCGATAACGGATTGTTTTATTTTTTAAGTTGGTACATTCGTCTCGAACATATATTCACAGTTTCAACTGTTTTGCATTTTCAACATTGTTGGTGAGAGGCATGCTATCGAAAAAGTATATCAAAGAATTTGCATAAAATTTTGTTAAAAAATAGAATTGAGTGCTCAAAAACACTTGAAATGTAGACGGTGGCATACGGAGATTTTACTCTGAGTAAGAAAAATGTTTACAAGTGGTACAAGCTTTTCATAAAAGATCAATAAGATGTGAATGACGACGCTCACCCTGGATGTCCCAGCACAATAACAACCAACGTATTCAAAAAACATTTTATTATGTGATTTTTACTAAACGATTTTACAAAAACGCAACACGTGTTTCGCCATACAATGGCGTCTTCGGGCGTGTCGTTACTAGAGTAAAGACGTGTTGCGTTTTTGTAAAATCATTTAGTGAAAATCTCACAATGAAGTTGAACATCGCTCAGTAATTGTTGAAAGACGTCAACGGCGATCCAAATTCGCTCAAAAGGGTCATACCTAGTGACGAATCATGGGTATATGATTATGACATTGAAACAAAAATCCAATAGTCCTAATGGAAGAGACCAGGGGAGCCAAGACCAAAAAGGGACGCCAAGATCAATCAAATTTCAAGGTTTTACTTTCTGTTTTCTTCAATTACTGTGGCGTAATGCATCAGGACTTCTCGCCACATGGTCGACGGTCAATGAGAAGTATATGCCGCTTGCCAGAAGTAATACGTAGAAAAGTTCGGTGTTGGGGAAACATATTTTATAACTTTCGCATCACGATAATGCACTTGCTCACTCGTCATTGCTTGTTTGTAGTTTATTGGCCAAAAACAAAACTGCCTCAGCCACCGTACTCAACAGATTTGTACTCCTGCCACTTTTTTCTGTTCCCAAGGGCACAGTTCTGATATGCACGTATTGGTATTTCCTTGAGCTCTCTTAGCGATTCGGTGAAGATCATGACTATTTCCATAAAAATATTGAATTACACGAAAGAAAAAATACTTTCGAAACAACTTATTTTATATGTACATTGAATTATTGTGGAATTGAATCAGATATTATTAACAGAATTGCTTCACAATATAGTTTATGAATGAGGTAAAATGTCACTTACATTCAACACTGAGTATTCAATAGCGGACGTCCTAAACTTTTGAATAGGATACTTGCTTCATTACCAATTCATCAAAGAAATACCTTGTGTCAGAAAGTTACTTTTTTGAATGAACTATACATATTTGTATAGAGTTTATTTTGAAATTAATTGCTTTCTTTGAATCCAAAAATTTTTTGTATGAAAATGGAGAAGTACAAAGCCAAAACCTTTTTTCCCACAAATTTTACTCTATTGAAAATATACCCTTTTCAACTTTTAAATTTGAATAATTTTTTGCTGAGGTATTTTTGAACTTTTGAACGTTCTACTTGTTTGTGGACTGCAAGTTTCATCTTTACCTTGAATTAGATAAAACTTTAAACTCAAATTCATGGTATCTTCGATTTAATCAGTTTCCAAATTCTCGAAATGAATTGAGGTCATTTTTTAACTGAATTTGATTATCAAATAACACAGTGCATACCTTTTATATGAAAATAATAATTTCATATGATTAGATGTCATTTATTTACTCAAGGAGTAAATAAATAAATGAAACAGGTATATTTTTAGGAGATATTGATTTTTGGGAAAGAAAGGTTTTGACTTTCTACTTCTCAATCTTTATATTTAATATTTTTTGGAATTGATTACACCTTTTCTCTTCTTGAAAGATTGCCAGATTTTTGTATGAAGATAGAGAACTAGAAAGACAAAAACTTTCCCAAAAATATATAATATTGCTATGAGTGGAAGAACAACTTTTTTAGATTAGATCCTATATGTTTTTATTTAAATTACATTAATAGAAACATTTTATGATATTTCCGTTAAATTTAATATGAATTAGGTAATTGAACGAATTTAATTCAGAAAACATTAAAAAAATAATTCGCATTTATATACCGATCATACCGAAAGAAATAAAAATTGCGGAAATGCACGAATAAAAAATCACTCACTTTTAATAGGGGTATTCTTCAGTAAATTCTCATTCATTGAAAACCAGGAATAGGAAAAATGGACATTCACAAACACAAATCACCCCTAACACTGAATGAGTGCCGCTCACATCAAACACTACAATTATGCAACCAGGTGGGAAGGACTGCCGAATATACAGTGTCTTTAATTTGTTACCGTTGTAGATACACACGACTTATTTTCGATTGGTGGGAGAGAATCATTGATTTATTCTCATTTCGTTCATTTTAGACTGTTCATTATTGTATATCACAGAGGTTTCCATTCTTTTGTGTTTGCGGCTCCTTAAATAATCGTTTTCTTTTTTCGCGGCGCCCTTTATACATCAGATTTTTTTCAAAATTCTTGACTTTCATGATAAATTGGAAAACTGTGGGATGCGGATTAGACAAAATCAATGAAATACGCCGCCTGTGAAAAAAATAACGTGAATTCTTATTTTTCTCAATAAATATTTATTCATTCATCAATTTGTATTGTATCCCCTTCAAAATGGTTCTCTTCAGCTTCTGCCAGCGTTTTCCTCCATCCTTGAAGCAATTCTGATACGTATTGTTTGGTATGTCCTTAAGCTCTCTCGGCGATTCGGTTTTTATCTTCTCATTCGTCGCAAAGCGACGTTCTTTCATGGACCTCTTCAGTTTTGGGAACAGAAAAATTCGTATGGGTCAAATCTGGTGAATATATTGGGTGAGGCATATTTACGGTGTTGTTTCTGACAAAAAATTACGAACAAGTAATGACAAGTGAGAAGGTGGATTATCGTGAAGTAAAATCCATGAATTGTTTGTTTTCACAAAACCGAACGTCTTCTTTGTGTTGCTTTTCGCAAGCGGCGCATAACTTCCATGTGATACTTCAGTGAGCAAAATCTTGACATTCGTTCGAACTTGGCGTGCCTTTTTGGCCTTGGATCTCCATTGGGACGATTGGACATTGGTTTTGATGTCATAATCATATACCCAAGATTCGATACCAGTAATGGCCCCTTTAAGCAAATCTGAATCGTCGTTGACTCCATTCAACAATAATTGAGCGGTAGTAATGCGATTTTTTTTGGCAAAAGTCAGCAATTTTGGAACGAACTTCGCTGACACACGCTCCAATAATGGCATGACATGAGCCAACGACATCATCAGCAACTTACCTAATAGTGATTCGACAATTCTCCATAATAATTTTCCTCTCTTTTTCAATATTTTCACCGGTTGTTGATGTAATGGAGCATCGTCATTGACATGTTCTCGACCCTCTGTGAAAAGCTTGTACTACAGTTTTCTGACTCAGAGTACAATGACCGTATGTCACTGTCAACATTTCAAGTGTTTTTGAGCATTCAATTCCGTTTTTTACATCAAATTATAAATATATTATACATAAATTTTTCGATCTATTGTTTTGATAGAGAAAATCGATGTTTTGATGGCCAAAAATCATCGAACCCGTAAAACACTTCCAACTTTTATGCCTCTCTCCAACAATGTTGAAAATGCTAAATTTGAACATTCACTATGTGTTTGGGAGAGTCCACGTATATTAGGCAAAAACGGCTTTAATCGACTTCATCGAATCCAGAGCATTCAAGTTTTATGCTGATGTTAGCAAAGACATTGATTCAAATGGCGCTTATTTCGATTGAATTGAATAAGTGTTTACTGAGATATTATAGTTTACAATAGACTCATAAAAGCAGACAATAATTTTGAATCTGACTAATATAATTTTCAAAATGTATTCAATTGATTTATAGTATTCGTTTCCGAAACTAATGAAATAAGAAAGGGTATTTTGTCGTGGAAAAATATTTGCAATCTGTTCAAAAATGACCACGTAAACTCTGTAGGGTGATTCGTTCTGGGAAGTAATTCTTTTTGTCAGTTTAACCACATTATTTATGCGTTCTACTTATTTACGCTTTTGAAGAAAGTTGATTTAATCTATTCGAAATTGAGAACAACGGATTTCTGTGAATCAGATAAATGCCGTCGACAACTAATATTATGTAGTTTATGTATCGTTGATTTATCCGTTAGATCAAATCGTTGTTCGACGGTTTATTACGGCATTGTATCTCATGAAAATTTCAGTGAATGTGCAGCAAGAAGGCGTACCTACTGACACATCCTGGAACAATTGAACTTGAGAAGATTCCAAATTTTACTGAAACTATCGACCCGAACCGTCTTTGAACAGCTATAGCCGAACATGCTCTCAACAAAGAAGACACTCACATTATCTCATTCGAAGATACTGTAATACTCGAGGCGCTGAAAAGTGGTACTGCTCTATTTGAGACTGCAAGCATAACGTTAAATATTGTTAGCCAATGCTTTATGCCAACGGAATTTGAACCCATCAACAACTATTGGGTTTTTACCTTTCGCCCTAAGTATTGATTCGTACAATAAAACAAAAGAGAAAAGAACACAAATAATGGAATTGAAAGTTTCGAAAAAAGAAAACAAGTTTTGGAATACCTTACAGAATTAGATTTTACCCCCACTCCAATACTGACTGCTTTACTTTCCTCTCTTTACGTTTTCAGGTGGGGAGTGGGGGCGGGTACGCCAGTCGTAATTTCAGGTACAAAATTTGTTTATGGGACGCAACTCGAGGGTCCCATTAAGGGTACCGGGTCGGAAGTCGGTGTACTTACTGGCCACCAGACGGAACTCGTGTATAGACCCACATTTGAATAAAACCTCCGGTTAAAAGTTTAATTTGTTTATCGTTTTTTGGATAACAAAAAAAATCTGATAAATTTTTGTCGTTTGAAAGTTATGTTATTATATGACCTAAGTGAAATGTAATAGATCAAACCGTGTCTGAAGACTGTATCAAGTAGAACTGGTAGGTTCTGGGATCTTAGACGAAGGTTTCATGCATTTGAGCCGCTTTGAAAGTGTTCAAGTCCCAGGCACTTTGCTGTTTGGGTCGGATCTTTCCTGCACCAATGAGAGGTAATACCTCGAAACCGGCCTGTATGTGATCTACTCGATTGATTTCAACATCGTCCCACTGCTGGAAGAACGACAAACATCTGCGAGACCAATCTCTATGAGGTATCTTGCATAAATGCAGAATGATTCAATGTCCAGCGTGATATTGAACGGGGGAGTAGTCGTTTTCCGGCAGGCATTAACCGGAACCTACGATTTAGGTAGTTGGGAGAGATAATCTTTCGAGATGTTTCGGAATATTCATTTTCTAGTACGTATATATCTCTCCTCGATACAGTAAATATTTAGACACGGTTTGATGAATGACATATAGGTATTTCAATGTATTCATTTGTTTATAATGAATAGATAATTGAAAATTTGAAAAAACACAAAACTACGTCGTAAACTATTTCAACTTTCCATAATATTGATAATGTTGGTGATAGTAATATTATTGAAATATAAGCAAATCAATATTTAACCAGATTTCATTCGAATGAGATGTCCTCGGTCTGAGGATTTCAATGCCAAAATTGGAAAACGATCGCTTGAATAAAAATATCGCTTTGAAATTCCCACCAAACGTTAACTTACATTTTCTTAAAAATAAAATTCGCTAAATTTCTAGTTCAATGTCGGAATTTAACAATATTCCTAAGTTGAAGTCAAATTTCATCAAAATAATTTTGATAAATTCGGACTTCTACTCGGAATTTTGTTAAACTTCGACTTCTTATGAATAATTTGTTGAATTTTTAAGCTTATACTCGGAATTGTGCCTCCTTTTCTTCACCTTTTTTTAAAATAAAAAATCCATAGAACTTTAAATCAATTTTCAAGTTAAATAAGGGCGATAACACCTCCCTTTACGAAGACGTCATCTCTGGGATCAACAGAGAACTCAATCCTCGAGTCAGAGGTAAACGAGGCTCTCTAAGGCAGTCAGCTGCAAGAACGACGAGGTTCGTCTTCTGTTTTACACTGCAGCTTTCACTGCAAGGCAATCAGTTGGAAAATCCAGACACAAAGCATTTATGATCCAACACCCTAGAGCGATGTTTCGACCCGCTATAGCTCTCATCAGTGGTGTTGGGCTGAACCACAAGTGCATGCCGCCCTGGAGTTGAGTGCCCTGAGACAAAATCTTCCCCGCACAGTTTTTGTGTGTGAAACCTAACATTTCATCCACTCACTTCAGAGTGGTCCTCAACTTGCTGCTGCGCCCTTCAGCAAGATTGAAGACTGATCTTTTATGGTCAGAATATTTGTAAAACCTTACTCTACTGTGTGTATATGTCGTATGGTGGTCCTCTGTACCTAACTAGAGACGAGTAGTCTGAGTCGCTGACAAATGTGTGTGATTTCGAACCGAAAAGTATGTGTGTCTGTGAAAATGAAAAAAAAATTATACTTACGGGAGCCGCCAAACGACAACTCGCAAAGGTAGTCTCTGATTCTGCTTTGTCGTCCTCATGTTCACGCATCGCTGGGGTGAAATAAATATAAATAGGTTTGTTCTGGTTCTACGAAATTCGGGTTCTAGGACGTCAGGATCATGCGCGGTTGATATAGAGCGTTCTGGTTTATTGAGGATAATTTCGGACTGATGAATCCTCTGTTCTGGTTTCGACTACGAAATGATCCTGAACTGTTTTGAACCGTCCCGAATCGTTCTTGCTCTGAGGCTGAACTGTTGAGAACTGTTCCCGATGCTCATGCGCATTCATGTGGAAATTTGTTTGGGCCTTTTGCTAGGATGTTTTTTAAATTATTTGATTTGGATAATTGATGATTGACGGTAGATAACATTTGAGTTGACTATAAGGATACGTTACATAACAAAATAAACATGGTCAATAGTATTTTCTCGTCTTCATCTCTTCATATATACGATAAGTGGCACAGTGGTCTCCTGAAAAGCGTTCTGGTTCAAACAAGTGTCCTAGACTATTTCGGACTGTTTGAGATTTGTTTGTACGCTTCATGTCTTGCGCAGTTTCCAAACAGTTTGTTTGCGACGTGGTAGGTTTGTTCTGGTTCAAACATCCGAAACTGTTTGGAAACTGCGCAAGACATGATGCGTACAAACAAAAAATCTCAAACAGTCCGAAATAGTCTTGGACTTTTGTTCAAACCAGAACGCTTTCAAGGAGACCACTGTGCCACCTATCGTATATATGAAGAGATGAAGACGAGAAAATAATATTGATCATGTCCATTTTGTTATGTAACGTATCCTTATAGTCAATTCAAATGTTATCTACCGTCAATCATCAATTATTAAAATCAAATAAGTAAAAAAACATCCTAGCAAATAGCCCAAACAAATT
>WOGN01008072.1:0-16437 GCA_015342105.1 Leptinotarsa texana | reverse complement strand
CAAAAACTCTCAACATCTTATGAACGATCAAACTGAATTGAATAATTCGCCATTATTGAATCTGTTCATTCGCAGGTAAAAATAGTTGGGTATATTTTCAGGTATACTTTCGAAAAATGTATTTGTTCATACCTGACCTTTTCAGGTTTTTTTGTAAAATCCTTATAGTGAAACTCTATTGATTAGTTTTTTTTTGTAAAGTTATGAATTTGTAATGAGGTATGAAACTGATCATCTGTAATTTTTGAAGGTGTGATTTATGATATCATTGCCTAAATACCGAACAAGAAACGGTCACATATTTCTTTTCTCAATAGTCATAGTGAATTATCCAAATTATCAAATCTCGAAGCCCACAGTGAAAGATAAAAAAGGAATTTCGTTAGTGGAGTCATACTGGATATTCTCTGAATATTTATAGAAAGAACAGGAATTATTGACGATGAATTGAATACTGGTTCATATTCTAGCGATACCACTGTAAATGGTGATCTCCTTTGGAGTTTCTGAGAACTTTTTCAGTTTCAACATTATTTAAACTACTCTTTCCAGAAGTAAATTGTCGGTATTTTTTGCATTACCTTAAAAATTTGTATCTATTGATTTTGTATATGCCCGTCTTTCATGAATTATCTTGACTAAATCTTCTAACTATGATAGAGGAAGGAACTGTTATTGAATACTCGTGATTTTAACTGTCAATATACATATAACTGTGACATACCATTCACTAATCATTTATGTATGAAGTTGCAAATGTTCACTTGAATAATGCTGTAAAAAACTCAATATTCTGATAAACTTCTATCTGATATGAACCAGCTATATACTTTAGCTGTACTTTACTTTTCACTTCAAAACGAAAAATCTGTTACACGATTATGATTGCAATAAAATACCCAAAGCTAATATGCAGTTTAGAATAACGTTAGCCAAATGATACAAGGCCAAAATATACAATTCATTTCATGTTTTGTTTGAATAGAACTGATATGTCAAATATTTGTGAGAAAAGGAGATGTGCGAAAAAATTGATTGCCATTTCTTCGATGAAGAAATACGTCAAGTGCAGATAATTCACTATCACAATTCATTTGAAACAATGATGTGTTTCGATTGAAATATTAAAAGATTTTTTTCAGATAGTCCAATAACTCTAAAATACAACTCATGAAATTATTAAACAATAACAAAAATTAATTGGCGCTCCGAGGCGACTTGATTGATTCCAGATATAGTATATTTTTTTTAATAGTTTTCTTTATTCATTTTCGAATTGAGCTACATCGATATTGTTGAATTTCTTTCTATATTTAGCATTTTGAGCAAATGAACATTATTATCACCATTGCAGTGTTTATTCGAAGTTTTTCCAATAAACGGATTGGCAGGTAAAAAAAATTGTTTTGTTGTCAACGTTTCGAATTTAAATAAATTCTGCTTCAGGGCTCGAAAAGTAGTTTCTTCGTGTTAATTTAACTATATTAAAAACCATAAAAACTTATAAAAGAGTAATATTAACACAAAGAAACTACATTTCGAGCCCTGAGGAAGAATTTAATTAAATTCTAAACGATGCAAGAAAAGAATTCTTTTTTAAAGAAAAAATTGATCCTGTTACCCAACCAACTTTTCTTCAAAAAAAATATTGGATTACTAAAGTAGTTAACATTTGAAAATTTGATAGACATGAAGAAAAACTCGAAAAGATTCGAACATAAATCATTATATAACATAAAACATTATGTGGTTTGATTTTGCTATTCTTCCATTCTGAAGTTTTTATTCAACGGGGAAATGAATTTTCGAAAAAGTATGATTGTAAAGATATGTACAGAATTTCATGATAAATATTTATTTTCCTATGTAATTATTCAATTCTTTTTTAAAGTTACTGTTTGGACAAAATTCACTTTGAGAGGGTTAAAATGATGGGTAACATTTTCATGTCAAAGAGGACCATTTCGTGAAGAAGATGCAAATTTTTTTATTACCATCCTTTTGAATTGGCAGTAACGCATGAAAAAAATTCATCCATTACCATAACGGATAAACCATTATGTTTTAATTGCATTGTATAAGGAAACAAACAAGCAGATTAAAAAAAAATATAAGCACCGAGTGATGATATTAAACATTTTTCTATCGTGATTCGCAATATCAACAAAAACATATCATTGAGTTTTGTAAAATACGGCATAACTCATTCAAACAAGACATTCACACATAATCAAAGAGGCCGGAATTGAACAAAGAAATGAATATAAAATCAACGGGATATATAAATAACTACTGTATGTTAATCCATACGCGGCAAGTTTTTAACGGTAATTGTACTACTAATAAACTGTTTATTCTAGTGTGAGTTATTCTATAAATAACAACAAGCTTCTTTCTTTCTTAAAAGCATTAATCAGTCCAAGTTGCTTGAATAAGGAATTTATAATACGGCAAAGTCTACGTATATAGCACTATATATCAATATTTACACAAAACTGTTCTGTACAACATGAGAGAGAATGAGAGAAGGGGAACGACGAATGAAACTCATTTATTTATTAGTTAGAAACGGTTAGAATTGATCCACTTCAAGATTTTTTCGCGAAACTTGTTGATGGTTTAGTTGTTTTTGTTGCAACAAAGATATCAACTGATTCGAATCATTCCAAGCATGGGCATGCTTTTGATTTTGAATTTTGAATATTTCAGTTCAGTTATTGAAAACGATATTGAATTCACTTGCAGAGTTAACATAGATATTACTAACTCTGTAAGTAGAGAAAGTTGATAATAATTTCACCTATGCTCAAAAAATTATATTTATAAAAATACGTTATAGCCTGTTAACTAAAATTGATCATATAAATGTTTGGCAATTTTAGGTCCAAATTATACAGTATATTTTCTTGAAAAGCAAAAGATTCATGAAGTGATTCACAAATTGCGGTTAAAATTGATGAAATACTAGAATTCAATAAACTAAAAACCACACACCCGATTACGAATTTCAAATCACACAAGTTCTGCGAATTAAATCATAAACGGAATTCAGGACAAATGTTCTCGATTCGTCTAGAATAGAACAAAAACGACACTAGTTCGCGTATACATTCATATTTTTACATATCGAACAGAAAAATTTACATGTATCAAATTTACATATTGTGTTCAAGTTTTTGGAAATATTGTACAATTTTACGTATCTATAATTGTGGACAAGGCTCCCAAGCCCCGAGAGAACTATTATATAGTATGTATTCACAAAACAACACCAAATCTCAAATCTATAAGAAAATATTTTACACGCGATAGACGATTGGGAATACACGACAAAACTATCATTATTATATTTAGGGGTGTGTACGGGTGAAATACGTCCTTAATCCAAGATATCGCCGGAAACTGGATACATCTGATTTGAATACTTGAATAAATTTTCCTACAAATGTTCATCCCATTTCGTTTATCTCGGTGAGATGCGATCCCTTACCATGGAAATTAGGTAAATTTCGGTTAGGGATGCATTATTAAGCTTCACTGTATCTTAAAAGAGGGGCATCGTGATATTATATCAGCTCCAATAGCAATCCAATAGCAATCGTATGTTATTGAAAATGTTACAATTTATTTTTGGGGACATCCCAGAAAGGAACAAAAACTACAATACTTGATTAAAAAATAGATTAGTTCAGGACTAAAGAGTGTTAGAAAACCAATCTGATAACATTGCACCTGAATGTTTTACCAGAACTTTATTTTATGTTGAAATGCAACCCCTGAAAGGAATAGAAATATCCGACCGATGTTTTTTAATATTTTCATAATTAACTCCAGAACTGTGGAATGAAGTTAACTTTTTATTTAATACAAAATTCTCTACAAAAAAGACCTATAACTTGGTATTTACAGAAATCACCATTTCTTGAAGATTTTAATGTAAAAATGTAGCTATAAAAGCTATTACCTATTAAAAAAAATCTTGAGTTACTGTCATATCAAAAATTTTACAGAAAGACAGGTATACTGTAATGTCGAGATACATATAATTAAAGGAAGATATGTAGATATAAATCAGAGCTGACTATTAATTTCTTCAATAATATGCTCCAAATTGTTAAAAAAATATAAGAATTGTGATTCCAACGGAAGTTGAATTGACCAGTACACCATTTGCGACCAATTTCAGTGTTATTTTATTGTCTTAACTAACAACGACAAAAATTCTGTCATGGATAATGATGAAAACCTGAATCTTTCGTATATTATTTTGTGATTGAATTCCTTGGAAGGCACATGAAAAAATGTCTCTGTGACGGATTACTAATTGAAGGGTAAATTTTTCGGAACGGATATGTTGAATTTTTCAAAGAAGGCTATTTCTACGAAAAAAGCAGTAGACCTTTTTCACAGGGAATTGTACGATATAATAGCTCATTTTACCGTAGCTTTATTATTTTTACTGTATTACTATTGGATATCAAAAAAATACTACCTACTCTTCTTGGAGATCCCATAGATTAGATAAGAAATAAGCAATCTAAAACTTTTCATGTTACATGTTACCCTAAAAGAAATTAATTTTTCCTACTTTCATCTCGTGAGTGATTAGAACCAACCAACTTGTTGAACATTGAGAATAATGCCATTATTAACGACATTATTGAATATCATCTCTAGTGAAATACATACAAGTTGAATTTCCTAACGAAACAAGGAAATTACTCTGACAGTAGAATACCAAAATTAAAAAACATAAGTTTCTTTTGCGGTGAGATTCCTGTTTCTCATTTTCATAGTATTTTTATACACATTAATTCTAGCATATTCCATATGCTCTTTTAAAAATATTAATATTCACAGTTTTAACTTTATATGGGCCTGTATAAATGAAATGTGACTTTCTCCAAGCATTACTTTTGAAAACAAAGTGAAGAACCCTTCTTCTAACGATAAAAATTACAACTCACATTGTTGTACTGTTAGTACTGGAATTATTTTTGTTTAAACTTCAGACTTTTCATGAAAGAAGTTAACCTCCTATGAAAATAAAACATAAAACGAAAGAAAAAATTCAGCGGGCTGCAATTTCATTAGCCGAAATGTAAAAATCCTGGTCTATACTAACAATTGAATCAGAATCTACCCGATCATGGATATAGATGTATTTCACCCATCCTTCACGCATTTATGAAATCACTAGAAGTAATTTTGTTTCTTTTTTTCTACTGAAGGTTACTTTAAGATTGTTCTACCCTGACACCAAATTACGTATAAGAGTACTAAGAATTACTTACTCGGCCATTGAGTCTGTTTTTGGAAATGTTTCATTTCACTGTAAAAATATATGCGTCGTTCTGTCATCATATGGCGGATTGCTTGTAAAGCTTGGCACAAGGTTAAATCAAAATAGTAACAAATAATAGTACGGGGGCCAATATGTCAATTGGGATGAATCAAATTAAAAAGTAAATTGTAGCAGCACTGAACGTAACCAAAAAAATACTGATCCCGATTCAGATAAACTGCTTTGCTTTTTTCGAAATACAAAATCATGTAGTCAAATAAACTTTTTTCTTAATGAAAATTATTCCCAATCTCATACTGAACCCAAAATTAAAATTAACCACCTGTAAACAAGAAAAAAGTGGCATTTTGAAATGCATCATCGAGAAAACTTAAAGAATAATGATTAATCACAACAATTGTACGTAAAATAACGTGAATGAGTTCAGATCTGATCCGATCATAATAAAAAACTTAATAAACGAAATAAAATTACTTTAAGTATAAAAATATTAACGGGAACACACTATTACTATTTACAACGAATTAAACACAATCAACGAAGCTCAAAAACAAAATATTCGAAAAACCCGCTTCAGAGAAGTCCGAATTTTTTCAAACCGTTTTAATCCCGAGCTAACCTCACTTTCGGTCTACATAACACAAAAAGATAAACTCTAACCACCAAACGATCTTTTTTATGTGGGAACTTTCGATACGGATTTCAGCAGATCCGAAGTTCCTGTTTTCTCTAAACTCATCTTCATGGGATCGTGGTGGTGGTGGATCGACGAGTGATTCTGTTCGATCTTCTGTTGTTTTTCTTGTTGCTGTTGCTTGTGGCGTTCTTGTTCCTCTCTCTCTCTTCTCGCCTGCTCGTTTATCTCTTTTACAGCTCGAAGTTCTTTTTTGAGTTTCATCCTTCTGTTTTGAAACCAGATTTTTATCTGTCTCTCTGTCAGACAGAGTGCGTGCGCTATTTCGATGCGTCTTCGTCTCGTTAGGTAATGGTTGAAATGAAATTCTTTTTCAAGTTCCAACGTCTGAAAACGGGTATACGTCTGTCTGCCTCTCCTTCTTGGACAACCATTTGGACCTGAAACAAGAGTATACGATATAGAAAGTGATATCCTACGCACTGCGCTCATATATTTAATTGGATGACAAAACCAATGAAAAATAATTTTTATACAGGGAAAGCAACATTTCAATTAATTGTTATGAATATGGAATAGAAAAATCAGTTCATCGTTAACTAAAATTTTGTGACCACAATTTGAATTTCAACTTGCAAGAAAGATGACTTCAAGTAGAAAGGTTGCAGATAACAAAATCAATTGGTTGATAATCAGAGATCTACAGGGTGGTTGGGAAATTAGATCGACTTTAGACTAGGGATTACCTGAAGAAGATAGGCAAACACAGTTAGCATTCCTGATTGGAAGCATAAAATCACTGCATGTAGAATTATTAGTAGACGGTGTTGATTTTCACAAATTACATCATAGGTTTATTTGCTTCATTTTCAGCTTTCTCGACTAAGAATATCAGCAGAGAAAACATACAAATAGTTCTCATCGAACCAGAATTATGATTTCATATTCAAAAATGTCTTCAACTACTGAAGATAGTTAAGTGAACCATTTTACAAGTGAATTGCCGTCTCCACTGCAAACCACTCGGGTTTATTGTGGCTCACGCCTTTTCAAACTCGACCGAATAAACTCAGCTTTTTAACGAATCCGATTAGTTTAGCGACTGTTGTTTCAGGTCAAAGGATAAGAGTCTGAGTCTTTGCATATGATAATTCAGACGACAGTGACCTGTGAGAAAGCCAGTTAGACATCGTAGTTCATCCCTACTGTAGTCTAACAACAAGAAACTTGGGCATGTACTCAGTCATATATTTTTAAGTGTGTTTTGAAGGAGAATAACATTTATAATTGTACAGGGGATGTTCCAATCGAAAAAAATAAATTTAATATGTTTTTGAGTTATGATTACAAAGATATTTTAATTTGTTAATAGAAAAATTGACATTTTTAAAATATCTCAATTACAAAACAAACTCCTCAAGGGAGTTATTTTCAAATTGGGGATTGTTGAATACACACACACAACTGCTGACCCATAAAATTCTATAGTTTTTGGAAAAACTTTACTGAGGGAATCCGAATATGAAAGGCAACAGTTGTTACCACAATTTTACGCAATACCCTGTACATTGGTAAACAGTCTCAAAGTGTCCAATTAAGCCTTACAAGTGAATTTCGATGTAGAAATTGATATGAACCTACGGCGGATTTTTGAAAGAATCTACTTCACCAATACTTCATATTTTTAAAGAGAATAAGAAGTATTAATTATATTAAATTGAAATGAAATAAGCTTTCTGAACGAAATCGTTTCCAAATAAACGAATCACTATTTGGATTACTTTTTCATATAAACTCAAAAACTTGTTTTAACAACCCCTACAAGAAAGTAGATTTATCAAAAGACGTTAAAAGTTTGGAATGGACAATGAGACTGTTTTCAAAGCAAAACGTACATCCTCTAGTTTTCCTTTATTCCTCAAACACTGATAAAACTTTCACAACAAATTCCGCTTCTAAAAACTTCATTATCTTGTTGAGTAAACCCTTTGGATATTCGGTAGGTAATAAAAAGTTTCCCGAAGCGAACTTTCTTTTTTTATTGTCGTAGGGGCACTGTAAAACCCTTTTTTTAAATAGGTAAAAAAGTGAAGAATTGAAGAGAAATCAAGAAAGTGTTTAACTTTCGCCAAAAGGGTTTTCGGAACCGTAACAATATCTTGTAAAACGTTGTTACCATAAAATAAATTTTATTGTTCATCAACTTGGGCTCTAAACAGCCGTTATAAAACACTTTTTCAGGTTATTCCGTCGTTAGGTGAACATTCATGGAAAATTATGTTGTATCAGTTTATAGTAGAGACTTGAAATGTTAACATGTAGTTTGGTGCCTTGTGTGATGGGAATGACACTAAATGAAGTGTGTTATGTAATAGTTTCACATGTGAAGTTGTTATTCCATGTTTGTGACTAGTTGGGAAGATTGAATGTGAGTGAAGATAAATCCTGTTACTTCATCACTTTCTTGTTACGGAATAGACATTCGTGAAATGCATGATAAATTCATATGAAATTAATTTTTCCTTCTACTTCCCCGAATTAATAAACGACATGTCAGTGACTATGACAAGATTTGTAAATAATACTTTCCGATGATTCACCAATTTAATCTATCTTCATTTAGAAAGCATAGAAAACAATATTTTCATTAATATAAATGCAATTCATTGTAAATTTTCAAAAACGAGTTACCATAAAATTCTTAGTAAATATTTGAATCTGCCGGTGGTTGAATATACCCAGGATCAAATTTTCAATTTCTCAGAAATGTCCAAAACTAACCATAACTAGGTATATCAGTATTTTTGAGCTAACAATATAAATAGAATATTTATAGAAGGCTAGAATAATTTACGAAACAATGGACAAAAAAAAGGATGAGGGAATCTTCCAAAGAAAGGAAGGAAGTAATCAATTTGAAAGAAGTAACTCTATATATGGATGTGTAGATCATGCAAAGAAGTAACTTTCAGACACAAACACATCATTTCAGTACTGTTTATTTTATTACCCATAAAGAGGTGATTATTTAATATATACTAAAGGTTCATATGACAAAGTCAAGAATTGGAAAGGCAAAAAAATATATATGTATTAATATGAAAAGAACCTTATCGGAGAGAATAATCCAGAGATTAATCCAGTTACGAAAAATATTTTCGATAGTGTTTTATTGTGCATGTTGTTGTTATATTTTGATGATAATATGAATGTTAGTTTTGACAGTTAATGAAATGTTTTTGGAAATTTATCTTTCATGTCAATAATAAGAAGATTTTATAGAGTGAATTGAAGGGATTATATATTGGCTTTCTACTACTCCATCTTAATACAAAAACAGGATGAGGAAATCTTCCAAAGAAAGGAAGGATAATCTACATATCCAAGTATAGAGTTATTTCTTTCAAATTGATTACTTCCTTCCTTTCTTTGGAAGATTCCCTCATCCTGTTTTTGTATCAAGATGAAGTAGTAGAAAGCCAAAAACTTTCTTTCCCAAAAATAATCACTCCTAAAAATATAACCCCTTCAATTAACTCTATAGAATCTTCTTATTACTAACATGAAAGATCAATTTTCAAAAACATTTCATTAACTGTCAAAACTAACATTTATATTACATCAAAATATAACAACATGCACAATAAAACACTATCGAAAATATTTTTCATAACTGGATTAATCTCTGGATCATTCTATCGGAAAAGCTTTTTTTCATATTGATACGCATTTCCAAGTCTTGACTTTGTCATATGAACTTTTAGTATATAAAAAATAATCACCTCTTTATGGGTAATGAAATATTTGGAAGCTATCTGCAACAAAAGTGAAGTTGAAAAAGCATAGATTTCCGTTTCACAAGACTTTGGAAGTTGTAACCATACCACTTTCATAATATTATAACCGCAAATCTTCAAGTAACATTGTAAGTATCAATTATTGAATACATGCTTTTTTATTTATGAAAGTTCAATCATCAGAATGAATCATTTCTAATGAAGACAAAACTTTCGATATTCCAAATTTAATTTTGTTTGTTTAAAGAAATTGTTGCGGATAGAGGTAGGTCAAGTTCGATAATTCTTCTAACTATAACATAACTAATTAGGTGTTGAATTTTAAAATCGTCGGAATGCATTTATATGTATCTTAAATTCTGTAATTTTATAGAACTTTTTTAATGATTTCAAAATATTTTGTCCTGAAATTGCAGGAATCAATTAAATGGAGAAAATTAGGTTAGTGTTGGATGATCATTAGAAATATCCATAAAAACCGCCAGAATTGAACTTGCATTTAAGACATAGTATCTCAATTTTGTGATCCTAAAGTACTTCTAAATTGAAGGAATATTCCCCTGACACTTTCACCCTTTCACTTTGGTCTGAATCCGATCTCCGTTTCCTTCCAACAAACAGAATAATAGGTATATCACTAGTTCGGACTTCCATTGTCTAATATGTGAAATGATTTGAAATCCCCGAAACAACTAAAAAAAAGGAGAATTAAAAATAAATAGCTGAAATTAACAATTATATTAAGAAAAAATAACCTGTCATCCGTCATCACCCGAAGATGATTGTAGATACTAACAATCGAAACATCGTGAACTAACGTGGCTTGGAATCTCTCAACTCTTTACTTTTATTTTCATTTTTATTTCTCCATTTTTTGTTCAATAGTTCTATTTTTACTTGTATTTCATTTCACTATTATTTCATTTCAGGTTATTTTTTCTTAATATAATTGTTAAACAGATTCATGATTTTTTTCATTTCATTCAACCAAATTCCATTCGGACGAAAATATTTTCAATCAAAAATAAATTATTACTAAATTAATCTAAATCGAGGAACCTTATGAATAATATTCAGGAATGAATGAGTACAACTGATCAATTGAAATATCTATTCATCAAATTGAAATTACTTACTTACAAAATACAGTAAAATACATCAGTTTTGAGATGAGCAAAAGCAACAATTGAAAAATATAGCCATTACTCGTGAAAATGGGGATTTTGAACAACAGGAATACTGAAAAACTGCGACGATGGTTTACAAGCCTATCAAGTTTCTTAGTGCGAAATATATATAAGTTTCTGAAATTACCTTTTTTTGTCATCAAGTGACCAACTTTCTTTTACTTTCCAAGTCCGTGTATTTATTATTGTTTTTTGTTAGAAATTGTATTTTTTTAAACCAAGTGACAGTTCATTGATTAAGTTTGACATAAATGTATATTTTCACTAGTTCGGACATCTATAGTCTAATATGATTCTAATATGATCAAAAATTTTTGAGAACAAATAAAATTAGAATAAATAGCTAAAATATCAATTATATTAACAATGAAACGTGAAATGAAAGTACTTAAAACTAATTAATAGAGTTTATTGTATGACTTTACCTATACAGGGTTCTACAAAATCCGGGATACGTGTTTCGCTATACAGTGTTAGGAATCACACGTTAAAAGGTAAGACCTCGTTAGTCCTTAGCTCGCACAAGTTTCTCAACTTCTGAGAGTTGTCGTTCGTATGGGGGCGGCAGCTGATTAACGGAAAAACAGATTTTAAACAGATTTTAAACAGTAGCTTTCTCAGGCATAAACTAAAAGTACTTCTAAATAACAACTATTTTACCATAAATGTTTGTAATTTCATCATAAATGGTTGTAATTTAGAAGTAACTTTTAGTTTACACATGAGAAAGCTACTGTATAACGGTTTTTGTAGAACCCTTTACAGTGAAAATCATACAATTAACTGTATTAATTAGTTTTAATAATGATTTTCATCAAGTATCGGCTAGATCTATTAAAATTAGTGATAAAATTGATGAGATTCACCATGAAACATTATCAACCACTTTCAAACAAAAATGTATATATCAAATAATAATATGAATTTCAGTGTCTAGATCTCAAAGTATAATTTCAATAAAATCTTGATGAACTGTCAACCCCTTGTAAATATAGATGATATCCAGTAATATCAAAACGTCCAATAAAATTCTATATTTCCTAAACAGAGTCTATAAATACAGTATCAATTCCCATTACTTTCATTGAGAAAACTTCCTGAGAATGTCGCTCCGTTGTTTCTCCTCTGCGGATATAGTGGCAGCCAATTTAACAAATCACTCAATGGCTATTACAAGATTAGAAATGGCCTTAGAAATGGTTGTTGCGGAACCATTTGCCATCATCATTTCTGCTGCAAGCGCCATTTCGGCAAAGTTATGACCGAGACGAATGTGCGTAATTTATGCTTGTAAACAGACACTTTACATAACGAGATGTTAACCCCCGGCCGCGCCCTAAATCCTTGAGGGGATGACGAGGATATTTTTGGTTTATGTTAGCCGTTTTCCGCATCTAAGAGCATTTATTTCGGTGTTTTCTCCATAGCGGCAAAGACCTCCCGTAGTTTCGACTTAGGTAGAAAAAGAACTAAAAAAGAACGCGTGATTTGTAGTCCAATCTTTTTCGAAATGGTTGATTTCTATTCAAACTTATGGAATCCACTGATATATTCCAATAGCACTTCCCTATTTTTCAAAACGGTACTTTGTAAATTTGGTATACATTTTTTAGATAACCAAGCATGATTCCTTTGTAAACATTCAATTAATTTGTTGTCAAAAATACTACTATATGGATGAATATTCTCTTATTCAGCATATCATATTGGTGCTAATGTTTTTGAATCCATTCTTTGACAAATTCGAAATAACAAAGGGAGGAATAAGTGAATTTGATAACGTACCGATTGATTTATCATAAGGAGAATACACGAATACGTTTTTAGTAATATATTTCACTGGCCAATATCATAATAGAGAGAAATATTATATTAGTCAACGAGCGACAATTGTAGCCATTACTCCTGAAAATCAAGTTTGTAAAGTTTGAGTAAAATATTTCACAATATAATTCATTCGTGAAGGATATCCTGAATGGGAGAAATATTATAAAAGTTCATAGCAAGAAGCAAACTGAAAAAATGCATTGAAACTATTTCCTATTTATCTCATTTGATTCAATGTGAGTTAGTTTGAATATTGAGTGGGTTAACAAAAATGAGAATTGAACCCAGAACCAAGTCCAGCGCTCTAACAACTACTTAAAAAAGCAGCTTACAAATCGGTGTTGCATTAATCATTAAGCTATTCAAGTTTCTAGGGACTCTCATTTTGTCAAGTGGCGAACTATTGAAGTATCCATTTTTTCGCCATAATACAAATTTCCGATGAAGTACACTATAGTTTTCACGTTGAAAACTACATATACAGTTCAATAATTACGTTGAAATAATTAAAAACGCAACTATTAAGTTATGAATTTACTCATATGTAATTGGCATCGAAGGTAGTGAGTTATTATCTGCTTAACTGTACTTAGCCTGAAGATGTAAGTTAAGGACAATCTTGATTACTTACCGAAACGGTCATATAATAATGATGATAATATCGTTTATTATACATAAAAAATACATTTATACATAACAGGGAAGGGGTTAGCCGAAGGATATCTTCCACACCCCAGAAAAATTATACATTGAATGTAAGAAAATAATTATAAAAATACTTTTTCACTATCGTAATAATGATAGAGAAGAGAAAAGCATATCATATAGTTGCTAATAACTCTTGATGTTCTTAACATTATTTATTTTGGTCAATTTAACAATTTCATTGCACTACCATACAATGAATTTCAAATTTTTTTAATTAGCACTGAGCAGTAAATATGTGATTTTATTTCTTTCTTAACAGATGAATATTATGATTTAAAAGGGATAAAATTTCATTTAGATATGTAGGGGCTATGTAACAAAAACATCCTTGAAATTTGGAAGTATGGTGCCTAGGTATGTTGAATGAGTTAATTCTCAAATTGACCATATGTATGTCAAAATGCCTGTTCAATAAAAACATTTTTATCAAATATTGGACTCTGTACCTCTCATAACAAAAATGGTGTGATATGTTCACCATGTGGTATACAGCATACGAATAGCATGCAAGCATTTTGTACACGTTGTAACTTTGGTTTGGTATGTTGCGGCAAAAAATTGTAATACACAAAAAAAAAAGATTGATATGGGGGTAAATAAGAGTTTTAACTAACCTCAGTTCCATTTCTTCTATTAACTGATACTTGAATTTATATAACGATTTGAGTTTGAAGAATGATACTTTGAAAATGTTTTGTCACATTTTCATTGAAAGACAAAGAGCTTATCTGTGGTTACCCAAATTTTTTTAGTACTGGCGCTTTTTCCAATAGTCATAGAGATAATTATGAAACTTATAACTCTTGGAGAATCATTTTGGAATGTAACTGAAAATAAAAAAATGACCCAATATATGTAATTCTCTACTGGAATATCAGATTTACAACTTTGAAAAAGTTCATCAAAGTTACTCAAAAACCTAAGTATAGGTATAGTGTGTACGAAGTTTAATAGAATTACATAAAAATTAAATAGTTAAATAGTTACCGAACGTCGGTAGTTTCTTTGTATGGTATGGTGTAATTTTTTCAAAATCATTAATTTTATGTGGGGGGGTTTTTATAAGGTATCAAACTAGTAAATTTATCAGACCCGGTACATTAGTCTTCTATTTGGCTGTTCGGATTGACTTCCTATAGACTATAACTATGGGCACATCCTCTGAAGGAAACTCGTTGCAAAGCAAAGGTCTGACATCTATCACCAACCGACATTCGTCTTCTATCTATCTTTGCAAGGCCACTAGACGATAACATAAGCCAGAACTCATTTTTATCTCCAATATTTGATAAATATTCTGGATGTGCATGTAGTGGATTTTCGATGTTTGTATTACTCCAGGCAAGTCGAACATAGCAAACAAGATGGGTCAAGGACAATACCTCAACGAACTCCAAAAGATGTTACTCTGAACTGTGAAATAGAATCAATATGTAATTCCTCATACTTTTCCATATAGATTGTCTGCAATTCAAGATGAAATATATACCTACCACTTATTTCAAAATAATATAAAAAAATTTAAATATACCAAATCAAATGCCTTCTCCGATTAATTTCTGGTTCACCACTTTCAACAACAAAGTGTTGGTAATGGGTACTATATTTTGGCCTAAATCCTAATGGGATACTTTACACAAAATATTTGAAAAACGTGTAGCAAGACATGGGTCTCAAATCGTTAAAAGTAGATGTAATGGATATTTTAAGTAATGGTATTACATCTACTTATTATACTATCACACCGATTAAATGAAACATTACTTTCTGCCATGTTGATTCACTATTATTACATAATCTAGGTACCTCCATCAAGATTTTGGTTAAATTGTTATAATAATACTCTAGTTTCCAATTGAAATGTGTATCTATATGGTCGTCATATTACCAGTTTTCTTAAATCGTTTTATATGCTACATCAGGTTTCATTGACGATACATTCACTACTTAAATTAGTATTTACTTTTCTAAATTCTCCTGTAGATGAATTTCGGCGGTTTCATTGAAAAAAAAAAACATGATAATAATGAGGTAGATAATGTACCAAAAATTATGATCATCTTCATATATATGAACTTTTTAGTTTTATTATGAATCAAAATCCAATTTTCACATATTATTCAAAATGCATACATTCTGTGGGTTTGAAAATTGGATATAATAATTCTAGAAATATCGTTCTCACTACTGGCCCGTTGTTCTAAGTATTCTTCACCGGAATACCACGGCAATATATTTTTTTTGTAAGTGGGCGATTCTCCTTTAAAAAAAAATCGCTTTCCAATAATTTATTCTCGAAGAGACCGACAAAAAATCACCGACGCGAGCGTACGGCAGACAGTAAGAGCAATTAATTTCGTTGGGCCCTACCCAACGCGAATTCCACGTCATCCCGGCCGGTAAGTGCCCGAACGGCACACAATTTACGACCAGGATCCAAAATTTATTAATCACTGCTCCCAAATTGCTAATAGGAATATAAATCACTTCTGGGCGATGTTTCGGTTATAGCGAGAGGGTGCCAACCGCCACCCCGGGGTCGGTTGTCATGGAGACGACCAGTCAGCCATATTGCTTCCCTTTGGTTCGCCGCCAGTGTTGCCAGGTAACGCAAAATACGCCAAATTTGCGTATTTTCAGTATCTTGGTACCCTGCCACTTCACCCCAGCAGATCGGTGTCATCCCAGTGTCTCGGGATCATTGCTATTCAGTGTTGAAATTTTTGACGGAACGAATGGCCCAGATTGGCCAAATCATCTGACGTTTCGTCTACAAGACGGATGACCATGAGCATCTGATCTATTCATTTACTTTTATTTTTCATTCATCTGTATTTCGTGAACTTAAGGAACAGAGGACGTTTGTTTCAAGGTAGTTGAGGATGTTTCTTGGTGCATTCATCAGTTCGGACTTCCATTAAGTTATTATTAATTTTCATCTCGTGTTATAGTCTATTTCAAAAGAGTGTAGAGTAATAA
>WOGN01008071.1:0-11490 GCA_015342105.1 Leptinotarsa texana | reverse complement strand
ATGACTTCAAATTTAATTGTATGATTCTTCAGCATATCATAAAACTCGGTTAGAAAAATTATCCAATACGAACCGCCAATTCTTCAATCCACGTGGACTAGTTGCCAGCGGCATTATTTCTCTGTATTGTTTGTTGGCCTTTGAGATGCCGATAGCTTCAACTATTCACAATACAGGTTACTTCGACTATACCTATATATGGCTGCATTGCTCAATGAAAACTGTTTACGAAACCTGGCCACTGACATTGTCATAAAATTTTCAGGAACAAGATTATATGATTTAATTAATTTGTATGAGAGTGATTTTACAAATTGTTCAATACGGTGGTGTGTAATTGTAATTATTTTTTTTAAGGAAATAGAAATGAAACTTTCTATGTTTTTCATCACTTTTATTTGTAACTAACGTTACTGCAGTTTCGTTCTATACGAACATTTTCAAACTTATACAATAAACTAACAATGGTTGATGAATGAATCATGTTTATTTACATTTTTTTTGGGGTTAGTAATTTACATTTTGTGTTTTATTATTTGTTAAGACCCTGCTATAGGCTCGTGCCTCTTCAGGGTACGCTCGCAGTTGCGCCGTTAGCGTATTTATATAAAATTATTACCGCCATCTCGAGGTGATCGGAATACACTTGCTAGAACCAGAACTTTCTCGAACCAACGCGGTAATTCCACATATTTAATTACGCCTAGTGTCACCTAGCGGGTAGCTGAAAAAGATAGTACATAGTACCACTACTCGCCACTAGATGTTGTTAAGTATCACAATACACAATGATAATTGAAATGCAAAAAAAGCGTAGGTTTGCTTAGGTCACGCACTTTGCGACTATCCTAGTCTAGAAATATAGTTGAGGGCAGAAATTGGCCCTTGGAACAAACTGAAAAAATCATTATGGACCGAAGGTTTCAAAGTTTGGAGATCCCTGCTTTAGATAATTTGAACAAATTTAACTATTTCAACATTACTTTTGGTTAATGTTTCGATATGTTTATTAGTTTCAGTTTGAAATTGTTTACTCTTCCAGACTAGAATTTCAACATTAAAAAACAGGACTATAACTGTAACTTCAGTAATAAATCCTTTGATGTCTGAAGAGGTGGTTTAGAAAAAAATGAAACAGCGAGAGTAAACTGCATAATATATTTGGTTTTTCCCAATTCTGAAGACGTGGAGGTAGATTTTTGACAAATAAAAAACATTCACAGCTATTGATGATTCAATAGTCCCTCCAACACAAAAAAATACTTCTGTTACTTCCAAACAGAACATAAAATGAAATCAATGACAAGATTCTCTACTCAAAATGAAAAACGTACTTGTAACATCAAATTACATACAATACTTCAATACCCCATTGAAATCCAATCCAATGACTTCTGTTCTTCTTGCCTGTAGAACACCTTTTCTGCTGGACACGAAATACAGTATACCATTGAATCAATGTTATCTGTTTGATCAGACAATAAGTTTTTCTCTGTGCAATTATAAGAGTCACCCACCAAAAATAACCAGCAGTTGTCATTTGTTGTGGAAAATGTTGCTTCATAAACTAGTCGGGCACCAAAAACGATTTCATCTTCACAAACGTTATTTCGAAAAATATGACGTTTCGCTATTGATAGTGGTTATTTCGTGGTGAAAAATATAAGTAGTGAATAATATACGAGTTTGTGAAGATCAAATTGTCTCCGGTGTAGTTTGTAAAATTGCCATAAATATTCATGAAATAACGGCCAAATCAATAATAACAAAAATGAAAATGAATCATAATGATCTAAATCTTGTTTTGCATCATTTGAACAAAAATCTAAAATGAACTTCACTAATATGTAGAAAGTGAACCAACCTTTTTCCTTGTTTTAATTTTGAAAAGTCGTCGGAAAGTATTGATACAACGATTTGAAGAATGAAAACGAATATCAGTTACGTCTACTACACAAATTTTGCACGAGTAAAGTAATTTTTCAAATATTTTGAACATTCTTATGTCAACCTTCAGTAAGACATGCACACAAAACAACCATATGAAACAAAGTAAAACTAGGTGGGTTTGTAATTCACTTTCACATAAAATGCATATCCAGATACTTCCTTCGATGGTGGGTACTCAAACACCAATCTGAGACCCAAAAATTCAATCGTTTTTACAACTAACATCATACTCGATATTTCCAAACTGTCTGAAAAGTAGAAATAGATTGGTCAAGTACGATGCTGAAATTTTATTCAAAACAAAAAAAGAGTATGTATGTACTTAGGTACGCACTTACGAGCGTCCTCAAAGATGGCACGTAGATGTTGTGGTCGGATTGAAGTCCAAAAGCGAGGTGTTTTTGAAAAATAGAGTCAAGTTCTAGTAAATATTGAAGTGAAAGACATTTGAGAGGAATGACGTCCACCTACGCTAGTAACCAAGTTGGATGTAGACGGATTCGACGAGGTCGTCGTGCAATAATAGATGTGTTAATTGTGAAAGTCATATTGAGAGGGCTGGCGGCCCCCTAGTAAAAAAATGAAGTTTTTTTATAATAAAAGTCAATGACAAAACTTAGAGTGACAACATTGCCTTGAGCCAGACAACTGTGCTCCCGGACGAAACTTTTGTTCACTATGGATAGGAGTAGTCTGGCCAAATACGCTCGACTGAGAAGCAACGGCCCGTGTTAGGAATGACACGTTGCAAGGTAGTCCTGGTTAGTCCTTAGCTTACACAAATTTTGACTTTTGAGAGTTGTCGTTTGTAGGGGTGCGACAGCTGGTTTACGGAAAGACATATTTTTAACAGAACAGATATAAATTCAAGAAGATGGGTTTTTCGAAAAAATTGACTCACATCATTTTTCCTGACGCGCCAAATGAAGTATAACTTCAAAAATCAAATTATTCACACTCACTCATACAAAACAAAAACAAAATTATTAACCTTGTTCTTATGACAAATATGAAGGTCATTGATTAGCATAAAGAATACTTCAATAATTATTAGGTTTGATTATCGGATAATTTAAAGTACAACGAAAATCATCAATGACGCAATTGAACACTAAGAAAAATTAAAACACTCTGATGAAAAGTGGCAGAATGATATTAGACAAGCACATAAGTCACATCAACAATGTCATACTGAAATTTCATGATCAAGGTTTTATGGAAGTAAAAATCCAGCTCATATGCTACTTTTGCAGTTTTTATAACTACTGCGAACTTTACATCAAAATTATTCAACTAGCATCACGTCTTTGAATTTTGACATAAATTCCAGTGGAATAAAATTCAAAATGTATGTTCATACCAATTTCATTATATTAAATTACGTCTCTAAAATCCTAGAGACATTGAATACTGGACACTATTCGTATGAATAGATGTGAAATAGTGGATGATTTAACGTTTCGTCTAGGGTTGCATGTTATTAATGAACAAGTTGAACCGTTACAATTTATGAAACTTGACTTGAAGTAATTGTTACTTCATTTTTTGCCACGATATCGATCCGTTGAAACCGTAGGTGTGATGACTGTTCAATACGGATAATATCAAAAATAGGTTTTGGCTTTATACTAGTTAGTGTCTCTTTCCAAAACTCCAAAGTCCACCATTCATGATGTATGTGCAATTTCATGTGTGACTGAAAATTTATATCGTAACTTTTCCATCTATTATATTTTGCATTGTTCATATGAATGATATTGAGGTAGGACGGTAGCCAGGTAAATTGACTGTCGTGTTGGTCGGTGGTACAAAACCCTAGTCTGAATGATCGATTTTCACTTGTCATCGTTCAACCCGTATTAGGAATCACACGTTAAAAGGTAAGACCTCGTTAATCCTTAGCTAGCACAAGTTCAAAATTCTGAGGGTTGACGTTCGTAGGGGTGCGACAGCCGGTTAACGGAAAAACAGATTTTTTAAAACAAATGTAAGGAGTAGGTACAAACTGAATAGGAGACGGTGATTTTTGTATAATTCAACGTTATTATAAAAGTAGTTGTTTTGACAGTACTTTTACTTTAGTTTAGTTCAATGTTCATGTGAAAGTTTTTTTTTAATAAATTGCCGTTTTCTTTCCTGAGGTTGTTTGCCAGACTTTTTTGTCTGAAGATAAAGGAAACTCGAAACTCGAAAGCTTTTTTTTGGAAAACTAATATCTCCTGAAATATACACCACTTTCGATTTGGATCACTTTTGTTTTCAATATATTTCCAAAGACTCTACTACCTAAGAGGGAATGTTATTGATACGATTTGTGTGAGTCATTTTTTGGCGATCGTTGTGGCAGCTCGACTTCGCAATTAACCGCCTTGAGGTGCCTCGTTTATATTTGATATTTGTAGATTGAGTGTTCTATCAATCCCGTTAATAGTGTTTTCGGAGGGATAAATATCCCCTTTACTATCAGGCTTGTTCTTTAGAGACAGTTGAGTGGTTCAGCCTAGCGCTATACCGATGAGACCTTGGCAGGTCAATACAGCGCTATCAGAAGATGGACCTCGTTTGACGGTCGATGTCGAAATTTGATTATTTTTAGAGACAAAACACAAGCACTACATAAAAACCCTTAAGTCGCTCTAGGACGGTACCTGTGCGAAAGTAGCAATTCACGTTGGAATTGAATCGCTGGAGAATAGATTCATTTGGATAAACGTTCTTAGGAATTTTATTCTATATGAACGTAGTTCTCCAAGTCCAATTCCAAGTGCTAAGTCACTTGAAGACTTCCCGTGAAAGTATCTGTAAATCTCCAACCTTTCTTCGATGTTCTAGACTATCGAAGTTACGAGTGATGTTCGTGTCTCCAATCAAGCGGATGGCTCTTTTCTGGATAAAATCTAGCAGCTTCAGGGTATGCTTAGGGGCGGAACTCCATGCATGAGAACAATACTCCAAAGAGGTCTGATTCCGGGAGATATCCATCTACGGCCACTTGCAGAAAATATTCTTTCAGGAAGCTAGATAACCATATACGAAATAGATCCGACAAGCCATAGCAAAGAACCGCCTTGGGGAAGAAAACAAAAATCTCATCAGAGAATGGTATCAATTAAACTTTTGTGAGCAATGAAGTTGTGAATCCGTATTGTTGTTATAGGGATTATGAACATATTTATAGCTTGAATTCATTCTCTGAAAGTTTTGATAAATGATTTGTTACGTTCTCTTGTTTGGAAAGTACTCGTAGGTACCTACACTCTTTGGCTGTATTCAGAGGTATTCATTTATATACTGGAAACACATTTGTTGAGTACTTGACAACTTCCCAAAATTAACGTGTTTTAATCATACTTTATTGTGAAATTTCCACTCAACGTTTCAAAAAACCGCAAAACGAGTTTCACTACATTTCTTTAGGTCAATTTTCAAATTGAACATATGAAACAACAAAAACTACCCGATACCTCAATTATCTTGATTGAAATCTACCCTAGATATCAATTGCGTCATTTCAAAACAACTTCCCTAAATTATTATTTAAATCTATTTGGTTATGGAGAAATTGGTCTGAATTTCTGAATGAATTGATTTAGATGCATTTCTAATGATCGACATTTAGAGCTGTATTCTCAAAATGTATTCATTATTGAACTGATACCTCTATTAATCATCTAGAGAGCTAGTTACTCGTAATATATCGAATTCGTACGCCTATGACATGAGGGTGTGTGGCACTGGTAACAGCAGGTTTCTAATCTATTTCGTACACATTCACTGGCTTAGGTTCGAAAGCGGAAACTAGTAACCCCACTGAAGCTTTGAAACATAATACCGCAATTCTAATAATAGCTAGAGCGAATGCTAGACATATTTTAGATTTTAGATGAGCACTGCGGTTTTCTACCAATCCAAGCAGCCATTCGAAAATACCGTGTTTTCTGCAACAACTCATCTGATATATGTTTATTACCACATTGTATTGAAGTCCAACTAATAGGGGCCTTTTGTACTCTGAAATGCTTTATGGTGTATTTGAAAATAGTTTATGTTGTATTGAATTATTGAGGTGTCAGATCTATTGAAAACACGTTTCCCACACCAGAGCAAAAATACTTTCTCTCGACGTACGTTTCAATAACCCAGATTCCATCATCAAGAGGTGATCATTTCTTGAGGATGCTAACTTGACACACTATGTTTCATACTTACCTATGTATCGTAATGTGTCAAACTTGTTCAGATAAACATGCTGCCTAATTGTGTGTTTCAATTGATCGATAACTTCATATTCCAATCTTGAGGTATCCCAGAAGAAAATATTAAGAGGAGTGATTATTTCAACCGTTACTGTTTCATATGTTTCATATTGCTATGCTACTTTCCTTGCGAGAGCTATTTTGTGAAATGGATGTCAAAATATTACATTTTATTTCGAAATGAACGGTTTTCTTGCTATATCCAATAAATCCATAAGTATATTCAGTACTTCATATCATTTTTTCTTTATGCAATGTATATATAAGCTGCTTGATGCAGAACTGATACCATGTGAATTGTTTATTGCTGAATAGCGAATAACAGAATCTTATGACTCCTCATCTTAAAAAAATCGTGAAGAATATCTGTACAGCATGTGTAACCACAAAGCAATTGAGTTAACATCAATTTTCACTTTTTGAACACTTCAATTTCACCACTAAATATTCAGAATGATATTCAATCAAATTATGATATTCAGATGAATTAAAATTTTCAGTGTCACTCTCTTTATTTTCACGGTTTAAATTGTGAGGAAATATTTTTTCTGAATGAAAGGACTTATATTGCCATTTGTCGTTGCTAAGACATCAAGATACATACTCGCAGTCATCGCACGTAATGATGATTTCTGCCGCAGTAGCAGATGAAACGTTCGGTACTTCAGGTTTTATTCGATCGTGGTCTACCACTATGTTATCATATTGAAACAATTACTTCCTACGTTAGAAGGCTACACAAACACGAATAGGTACCTAGACCAAGGATTTGTTTGAAGATAGTTGACAATGTATCGTGATGCTTTTCATCAGTTCGGACATCCATTGTCTAATATAATATGAATTGATTTGAAATCCCTGAAAGAATATGTAAACAATAAAAAAAGATTAGCTGAAAAAACAATTTTATTAAGAAAAAAACTGAAATTACAATGAAATAACATTCAAGCAATAACCAAAACAAAACCAAAAAAATTGAACTATTAATACGAGCTGACAAAATTAAAAAAATATCAAAAAGAAATGAAAATTGAAAATATAAAATTAAAAACTCCAAACCAAGTACTCCATGACGTTTCGATTGCTAGTATCCACAATCGTCTTCGGTTGATAACTGGATTTATTCTTTCGAGATATGTTTACAGTAAACAGAAGAAGTTGAAACTTGTGTATTTTTGATACTCCATAATATCACTTTTTCATACAACAATAATTTGAAAATGTATAGGCATATAGTAATATATTTTCGTTACGATTCAGAAATTATTCCATAAAATATCAATAATCTCTCTAGTTCTTCAACAACAAATGTGTTGACATTTTCTAACAAAAATCATCAAGTATTTTTTTAACAAATAATTGCATTGAATGAATGAAATTTCAAAGAAAAAACTGTTTCTAATTAATGTTTTTCAAAACATTATGTTTCTACTAATACCTTCACTTTATCTCAATAACCGTATTACTCAAATTTTTCTCAAGTGCAATAACCATAATTGCGTCATGAAAAATAAAGTTTCAATTGTCTTTTGAGACTTGCAATATTTCCATTTTCAACTTCAACCCTATTGGATTCCATGTAATAATTCAGGTGGATATACCTATATTCATATTACATGCAGCCGTTTTGTTCGTTTTACGAAAGTTTTGTTCGTTTTTATGAGTCTACTTTAAACTGTTATATATCAGTGAATACTATTTTAATTTAATCAAAATAAGCGCCAGTGCACTTTTGCTATTTATCCCGTCAGCATTATGGCCTAGGGACTCGAGAAAATTATTGAAGTTTTTGAAAAGATTGTAGTCGGTTGGCAAGAGATCTGGGGAGTGAGGCAGAACTTCGACGCTCAATTAGTGCAACGTGCGACCCGGCGTTGTTGTGGAAGCTGCTGACGCAATTTTCAGTACATTTCATCGATATCCTCACAATAGGATTATGCTGTGATAATTTGGCCCAGAAGGCTATAGTAAATCGCACAAGTCGCTGACCACTATACAGTTATCATGATCTTTTTTGGTCAGTTTTCGAATTTGGAAAGTGTCTCAGTGACTCACTGGTATCAAACCACTGTCCAGATCGTAACCTGCTGTCATTACACGTGACGATCCGATCCAAAAAATGGATCGTTTTGGTTGCACAAAAGCTAAGAAGAACAGACTTAGAAACGTGACAATTTCTGTCGATCGTTGAAATCGTAGGACATCCCTTTTTCGAGCTTTTAGACCTCTCCAATACGTTTCAAACAATCAATAACCACATGGGAGCTGACAGGTCTTTCGTCATCCCACGCATCATTTGTGATGAGTCACTCAAGGTCTTCAAATCCACCTGGATAACTGTAGGTCAATTACTTCGAGGCTCATCTTAGAGGCTGAAAACTCCGGAAGGAAATTTCGCAAACCATCGTCGAGCAGTGCCTTCATTAACATTATCATTGCCAAACGACTGACTAATTTTTTTGACTGTTTCGATAGCGCTTTGGTTCAATTTGAATTAGTGGAAAAAAATTGGCCGAAAATCGCCTAACGACATCATAACCTGAAAAGAAGCAAAAAATTAGAATTTGGAAAAAAACGAACATCATCAATGTACAAACATTTTCTATCGATCGGTATATATGTACCCCAAGTCACAGTAGATTAAATATTTATGAAGGTATGGAGCAACAAAAACACCATGACATTGAAACGGGCGAAACTATTAAGGCAACCTAATGAATACAATTATACTCTCATACTTGAATTGAAGGGGTTATATTTTTTAGGAGTAATTAATTGTTTTGATTTTTGTGTTTCCTGGAACCCATCTTTCCATGACACTTATTTCAAAAATATTGTTCCCTGTACTAGTGTGTACAGGTCTCTGGCTGGGCGTAAGTCATAATCTTCTGTGCATAATTTGGGTTGTCCATAAATTGTTTGCCTTTTGTGATCAAGGTATCAAAGTATCAAAGTTAATAGTGTCAATTGATATGAGGCTCAACAAAATAAAAATTACCTATATTGATTTGGCAAAATATATAAAAAAAATTATAATTAGTAGTCTATTCCATAGTTTTTCGATATTTTTCATCCACTGAAATTGGTAGAGAAATTTATTTTACAAGAAAAATTGTGAGAATATTCAATTTGGAAATTTCAATTTCGAAAGAAGTTTTCAACATCAAAATGACAACTTTTTGACATTGACTAATGTGAATTACTTATATTATTATTAATACTTATTATATATATATATATATTTTTTTTTTGAATGATGCAACTAGTTTTCCTTTATTTTCAGTATTTTAAAATTAAATTTCACAAAGGATTTGAAGCTTTATATCTTCTATTATTCATTTGCGGGCGCTTTCGACAACGAAAAATTCAGGTCCGTATTTAAAAATTCAAAGATGGGGGTGCCCCAAGTCAGATGACACCCTGTATAAAAGAATCATGGAAATATTCTGATAGCCCACAGAGTGCCAATAGCAAAATGTAGACAGATTTTCAATATGTCTGCGAATAAAGAAGATATAGGCAAAAAATAATTTGGGATTTTCTGGTTTTTCCTGTATATCTCCAGAACCAAAAGAGCTATTTTCGATTTTTCCACATCATCAAATAGGTCTTCAAAATACACTATTTAACCGACACTGTATCTCTTATCGTTTGAGAGATCCTCATGTACAGAAACGAATTTGAATAGTCCTGTATATTAAACGATGGTGATGATGATGACAATTATGGAGTTAGTATTCGGTCGTTGATTCAAATCCTTTCCTGATGAGAACAACAGGTTCCTTACAAACAGAATTTTCAATTTCATACTGTCAAAAAAATATCAAACCCCTGCGCACCCAAAGCGATATCAAATTGAAAAATCGAATGAATCCGACTTCTGAATATTGCCTCATATGGAGCTATTTGTTGTGGAATTCGGGTAAAATGGGACCCAGGCCGAACACTTTCACCGAATTACAATATATTTGGCGTCGTAAAGAACGGATACGATTGTCTAGGTGCAATCCAACAAATCAAATTACGTCAGTCCCCCATCGATCCGATATAAAATGGGGTTATAGGAAAAGCTTTCTGCGAAATAGGATATAAATTCCAGTTGTAAAATTATTCAGCGTCGAAAGACATTACCGATATTTCAAATTTGTTGACAGATCTGATCAAGTTGATTTTATGTTTCCGTAAATACACTTTTTGTGGAAATCATCCGAGATTCAGCGAGGATGAAATGCATCCTATTAAATCAACTAATGGATGGAAAATGCTCCAGATTTAAAATTGAGAGCACGGCTATTAGTCTGGGTTGATTTGATGATTGCAAAAAAGAGGACAGATACCACGCGTCTATTACGGAATTGTCACGATCTGTCGATGGAAAATGTATTAAAGAAACTAAAAAATACAGTATATTGTATGATTATCACTATAAGGGTTCTACAAAAATCGCGACACGTGTTTTGCTATACAATAGATTCTTAAAACATAAACTGAGAGTTACTTCCAAATTCCACCATTTCATACTATAATCTAGTACCTATTCGTCTACCTAAATGATACATCTACCTGAAAAGATCAGGTATCAATACATTTTTCGAAAGTATACCTGTATATGTACCTAACTATTTTCACTTATGACTAACGATCGAAATTTTCCTTTTCATCCATAACACAATGAATATTTTTCAAAGTTTTCTTGACTTCTTTCTGGTATAAATGGGTGAGGTCGTTTCTGAGACTATCGTATATGCCAGCATTTAGAAAGTCTAAAGTATTCTCTACGTATTCTTCTCTGTTCATGTCTATGACAGTTTTGCCTTTATCAGCTCTCGTGAAAACAATGTTATCTTCTGCCAATTTCTCTTTTATGGATTTCACCAGTTTCAATTCAAAACTGAACCTACCTTTATGCATCTTTCAGATTTTAAAATTTCTACAGCAATATGTTTATTGGCGTAGCAAGTCCCCATCAACGCGATATCTGTATCAATTCTCAAAACTTCTGAATTTGATGAATGTATGTTGGTTTAATATTATAATTGAGACCTTTTTTTAATAGACGAGTTTCCTGTTCTGTGAAACTGGAGTTCGTGAGATTGACGAATTTGTCAAGGAACTTATGTTGTGAAAATAATTCACTGTTTTTGGCCTTTTGGCCTTTGGATCAGTTTTTTCTTGGTTTGGCTGATCCAAAGGTACAATGAACACAAAAAGGCATACATAAATCCTATAGTATATAAATCAAACCTCGCAACACACGCCATACAAAACAAACATAACTTCCCCC
>WOGN01008069.1:0-11491 GCA_015342105.1 Leptinotarsa texana | reverse complement strand
AGATTTGAAAGACTAGTTTCAAAAAAACAGGCGCATGGGTCTCATTAACATTGTAATATTTGACTTTATTTTTTTCTTTTACTTTTAAGGATTTTTAAGGACTTTTAATATTTAGTTTTATGTTTCGTTTGATAATTAATTGTTAATTTTTATTTACGGCTTTATTAAAATAAAAGTACATGATTTAACAAAGTAGTGTTTTTGTCTCATTGCGACCCCCCAGGGGGTCGCGACCCACACTTTGGAAAACACTGCTCTAATCTATCTGCTTGTGGCTGCAAGTATCTAGTGACGAGCGCTTGGCTTGTTGATCTCGCCGGTAGAGTTGTATCGTCCGCGTAGAGCATCAACTTGTTGAAGAGGTTCTACGGCTTGGGCACGTCTGTCGTGAATACCCAGAAGAGGTGTGGCGAAAGGACTGCACCTTGTGGGACCCCTGCTTCCAGTAGTCTGGAACTTGTCTCCGGTTTTATGTTAACAAGGGTGGTTGTGGCTTCGTGTGGCAGCCAACAATATGGTCTAAGTCCCCATGTTCGAAATTTTCCATGAAAAATACAAATGGTGTAATCATGTACATGTTTAATTAACCGTTATCAATCAATGGATGTACTGTGCAATGGTATCATACATGGTTCATCCGTTGTTGAAAGGATTCAATGAAATGTGTTTTGAACTTTCATATTCCTAAGAAGATATTTTCCAAGTAATTTATTCATAATTCCTCTGCTAAATTAACTTGCAGAACGTTATTCAGTAGTACTAAAAATCCTAATGACATTCACTAGATATCATTAAAAAGTTTCAAGGAAATAAATAATGGAATAATTTAATTTTTTGTATAATGTGTGTTTAGCTTTCTCGGTAGGAGTCATTCATTTCATTTGTAATTAAACACCTAAAATTTACTCTCATTATCATTACCGCATTATAATTTCAGATCAGTCATGATAAATTATATTAATAGCTGTAGCGAGTGCAGGCCGCGCATATAGTGCAGATGAAAAAGTGATATTTATCTTGTAACATGTACGCGAATGGCATCAAAAGTCTAATTTATGGCGCTATAAATTCAAAAAAGGTAGTCGGGATATTTCTTAGATTTTCGGATCACAACCAGTCAAATTTACACAGTTTAAAATTTATATTACGTTGTCAGAATAAAGCCACATTGAGCTATGTTACAGATCACCATTTATCAATCGCCTCATTCATGAAGGATCTACAAATATCTGTCGCAAAGAGGGTTCCAAAGAATATTATATGGTTTTAAATTCCTACTTCAAATCCTAGGGGTTATTTAAATAATGCAAATATGCCCAACAACTTTCACTTTGAATACACAAATTTATTAGAGCTGAAAAAAATCTTGCAAGAAAATGAAAACAAAAATGCAACAGGCATCGATGATATTTCAGTAAAAATTTTAAATAACATTCCCGATTCCGCTTTGAATACACTGGTGATGGCTATAAATAAATCCTTTTCCCTTGGAAATTTCCCTCCGTGTCTAAAAACAGCTCTTGTAATTCCTATTTTCAAAGGTGGTAATGCAGAAGATCCAAATAACTTCAGACCTATCTCCATGCTCTCAACACTCTCAAAAATCATAGAAAAAATGGTAAAAAAAAAGGTATTAGCTTTTCTTTATAAACACAATATACGATATATTAACCAACTGTCAATTTGGCTTTCAGAAGGCAAAAGACACACATGATGCAATCTTTTGCTTTCTACATGTCTACACACATCTCAACAATGGTGAAGTCGTAGCTGCAGTATTCTGCGATTTCTCCAAAGCTTTTGATTGTGTAAAACATGAACTTCTTTTGCAAAAGTTGAACTACTAGTTCATTTCTTCTATCGAAACATTCAGTTTTGAAGTTGAACTTGTTGGTGTTGATTTTCACCCATACAAGTTTTCTCTTGATCTAAACATTCACTGTCTTCTTGATTTTGATATAAAGTTGTGTTGAGATATTCTGCTGGCAAAAAGTCTGACTCTTTAAAGACGGAGGAGTCAACGGGCCACACACCACTACATTTGAATCCGTTACACGAATTCTCAATCGTCACAACCTTTCCATATGCTTCAGTTACTAATTGTGAAATCTAGTATTGAGTGACTCTCAAGCCAGGATTTGTTACGAACATATCTGGAACTAAACTTCCAGGTGGAGCTCCAACCATCAATTCATTACACAGGCTCATTCTTTTGAAAATAATATGCCTGCTACACTTGAACAGCACACAACAGTTATATTGACACCTCTTTCTCCACTAGATATCGACCCTACAGCACGTTTCCCCTTCTCAGCTATCACCTTTTGACATTTGTTTTGTACGGTGCTTACGCCTGTCTCGTCAATGTTAAAAATAGTAGTTGCATCAATTTTATTTTCATCAATAGTATTTTTCAAAATGTCAACGAATTCTTTGACATTGTCTTTAGAAAACCCTTGTACCTTGCCAAAAATGTAACCTGAGGCTCACGAAGAGAGATGTCCTTGTTACGTTTCATGAAGTTTAATCACCATTTTTTACCAGCGATCTGTTTCACCTCATAAAATGCGTGAGGGATACCATTTCTAACAACAATTTGAAATGCGAGTCTACTCACGTCCGTTATTGTGAGCCCAAAGGAACACGCTTCTAGATTTTTTAGATGGTCTACAAGCTGATGCTCTACATCGGGTGGTAATGTAGGGTGATGTCCCATAGCTTTGGTACCTTCATTGGCCTTTATAGTTTTACTGTCTAAATGACGCTTAAGTGTCGGTTTTGGAATTCCGTACTGTCTACAGCACTGATTAAAACCCATATCTCCGTTCTTATATGCGGCTAGAGTTCTTTTCATATCATCTTCATTCCACGTTCCATACTTTCGTTTTGACATTCTGAAACACAAAAATTGTGTTACAATCAAGTACGCTACTTTATTTGTTTAAAAGACAAACTAATCCCAGCAATATATCAGTATTCACACACAAAAAATGACAAATATTTAACATGGTATTTAATGGGCTCCATAATCGTACCGGTACAATTTGAAAAACCATTAGAGGTATGATTAAGGTAACTGTGAAAACATTACCTTATTTCTAATATCACACACTCGTGGAAGCATAAAACGGCTGATTAAAACGCTCAATATTAGGGTTAGTTTCACAAACTATTAATGAATGATATCAATACGTACCTTGGCAGTCACTACGTTCTTACGAAAAAGTTTCCAAAACACTATCAACTAGCACCAAAACAGGAAATCTTTCACAATAACTTGAAGAATAACCGCACACGCCTCAAACTTAGTCTCGACACTACAATTAAACAGTAGGTACTTGCTGGTAGCACCGCACGAACGCTGTAGTCACTCTATTTCGTATCAAAATTAATGTGGTACGATTTAGGAGACGGTACGATTTTGGCAACTCTCCTCTACACTTGCATCCTCAGGGAAAAAATTTAATTCTGGATTTAGGATACTTCCAAACATTATATAATTTGAAATTTATGTAAACAAATCTGGAAATCAAATGTATTTTCTCACTATCTATCGATAACAAAAATAGAGGGGCTTTAATTTGAAAAACGTACCAACCAGCCCCGGTCTCCCATCCATCACAACAATGCTTAGGTGATCTGTATACCTTCGATATGTCCTGTGTCCTATCCATTGTGATGGCGAAAAACGGTGATGCCCTAATGTCTTCTAGAAGACGGGTTTCGAGATTGGTTCCCAAGCTCTCAATCATTTCATTCTGAATCGTTGCACTCAGATATCTTGTAGATCCTAAAAACTAAAAACATAAAAAACACCATTTCAAAAAGTCTTTAATTAAACAGTTAATAATTATGAATAATATTAAAACAAAATGAAATTATTATTATTTCCTTTGGGCATATCCAAAACGTGCCGCAAAATGTGATCATATCGGGCTGTACAAAGGACAAAAAATTTCCATGGTTTCCTTCCTGACTTAAGTCTTCTCGATGTCCTTTAAAAACCAAATAACTCTTTGCTAGATATCAAATAACCTTTGAAGAACCATTTTCCAAAAGGATGTTTCTTTGCGAATTTCATTTTCAAGTTCCTTGTCGATAGTATTAGTAATTTTTTTTTTCCAAAATTCATACACAGCACATGCTTCCGTATGGCCACTCGAACAACTGTGTTTTTTAATTCTTTCTGATAAATGTTTCAAATCACGAATTCCCGTACACCAGACATTATTCCTCTTTGAATCAAATAACCAGCAGGCAGCGTCTAATGATCAATTGGTCCATATTTTGAACTTGAAACGTAGTATGGTTGATATCAGTTGGAAAAGATCCCGTATCAAGAATTTTACGTCTTTCATTATCATTTAGTATTTTGTTCGTGAAGTTTTCCAAGTCATAAGACGATTTATCGTACACATTTTCAAAAAATTTTGGGGTCTATGGTTACACGGTATTTTGCGCTATACAGGGAGTAGCCGAAATCTATAGATTAATTTACGTAAAAGACATCAATATGAGTGGTTCTATAGTAATAAAATTGAACCTTTGTTTAGACCGGTACAAAAAAAATATTGACATTTACTTACTTACTGCTGATACATTAACTTTTTAACCATTCTCGAAAAAAATCTTGACTTGAGTTAACAATCGCGAATCACAAAAACGCACATTGATAAATAATAAAACGCACATATTGATGTCAAATTGATTACACTGTCAGCCCTCAGCAATAATTTAGGGGAATTTCCTTTTTATAACTTTCGAATTCATCTGAAACTGAGTTGCCATGATTAAAGTCGTGTTGCCACTTGTCATATTTATTTTGAAAATGGGTGAAATTTTCAAAAGTTGAGTTCGATTGAGATTTTCTGGTAAGGTCGAGACCCCCCTGAGCTTGAGGGCCCCGGGGCACTGCCCCACCTAGCCCCTTAGAAGCTTCGCTACTATCATTAGTCACGACATCTTCAAACCATTGTTAAAGTGAATACTTGAGGTGTCGCCTGCCGACATATAGATATCGATTCGTAGGTAGTTTCCGTTTTTTGTACCTCCCCCCCCCCAAATCAAAGGAAGTCAAGTGACCGAGGAAGTCATTCAATTGCAGCTAAATTTGAATAATTATTAAATCAAGTAAAAAATATTTGCAGGAAATCAATAAGTTATTTGGCTGATGAAATAAAACAATTTGCGACAGTTATAGAAACACTTGCTTGAATAAACTAGAAGCACTCCTTATTCTGCCAACAAATGCGTTTTATTAAAATAATTCGATATTTTGAAAATATATCAACTTCTAGGAAATATATACCTAATATCTAAGTATGTTATGTTCACTGGCACCTGTTGGATAAAATCCAACGCCCTTCGTGGTATTTGCCAGGGAAATAGTTGTTTTCTGGTAGGTGTCAGTCCATTAACGTACAGTGTAGGTAAGTCGAGACCGGTCTGAACAAATTGTTCTTTTAGTTAATCCACTATGTTACTGTTACCATAATTAATGAGTCCAACATCATCTGAGGGAAGCCCGGACAAAGCGAACGCTCTGGGTAAAGCGGATAGGCATATTTACCATAAAATTGCACTAGATGGCTCTATAAATTTTAGTATCTTGCGAGAGCTATCGGCCGCCGACGCCATGACAGTTCTAAAAAACATGTCTACACTCGCGCGCAATTTTTATGAAGAAAAATCAAATTTCGAGTGTTTCCTTGAATTTTGCTAAGGTACGCTGCTTGATTATTAGTAGTAGGTAATGTTGCCTAATCGCTGTGAGTGTTTGTGAGTGTTTTATGTAGGTAAGAATTCCTTCATTTCAATATTTTATTAGAGAACACGGTATGTCTTAATATGCTCATACTCATGTCATATATGTATAAGTATATGCCAAAATAATAATTTAAGCAAAGCTAATGAAGGCAAAGCGGATAGAGCATCCTCTTTGCCCGGCCATATTTTGATTGCCATTTTTGTTTCTTTTAGGGTGATTGTTTCTCAGTACAACCGAAAACCAAGTAAAATTGACAGAGGTCGATCTCAAACGGACCATGGATGATATCAATCAGAAAAACGAGTTTATAACACGCATCGAAAGCAAACATATATAATATACCGTCAAATGAAATCTGAAATCTGTAAAAAGAAGTTAGGAAGGCTCACTTATGTTCTCACCAAAAATCAAGAAAATCTGTTATGTAACTACCTGAAAGAGTTGGATAGTTTATTCTTCGGCTTGACTCGTACTGATTTCCTATAGATTCAAGCGTAGCTTCTATCACCAGAGGGAGATGTTTTGAAAGACCACAGATATAATCATTTTATTCAGTATAATATTCCTATAGGGGCAGATTGAGAAGTTTAAATTTTATGCAACAAACATTAAATCTATGTATCCATAAATAGTAACACAAATCAAGAAATTATGAAACAACAACAACAACAAAAATTATCTAATTGGTGCTGTGGGGCGACTTCATTGATTCCAGGGCATTTGCGTTTTCAACTGCAGTAAACCCCAGAAAAACCTGCAGCACCACTTCATTAATAACATGGACGATACGTACTGGTCTAAGAACTTCGTCTTCAAAACCCACAAATTTTAAGCACATACAGAAAGAAACAAGTTGGACTTATTAGCAGTGCTGAGAGAGGTGATCTGACAAATGTCTTATGTTATTGTAATGCTGCTGGAACATATGTTCCGTCATTTTTCATGCAATGCAAGATTGAAAGCGAATGCAAGATCGGCTTTTAGAATACCTTTGACCCTTCTGATGGTTCTCAGGTAACTGTGAGTGACAATGGGTGAGTGAACGAGCCGGTTTTTAAAACATGACTTCAATTTCATATTGAAAGTGTTCGACCAAACGAAAATCGAAAAGTTCCGTAACTGCTTCACATCGGCAAACCACGTTTTCTTATTAGTCTCATTCGCTCCACATACAACAAACAAAATACAGCCACTAGGATCTAGTGGCTAAATGTTGCAGATTATGGAATCATAAAAGAGTAATTTGAACAAGAGATTAGTAGGGTAGGACGGGGCTGGTTGAGCAATTTTTCACTCAAGTGATTATAGCTCCTCAACAAGAAGCCTCAATAGCTTGTGTGGCATACCGATGGATTACTCATTTATTCTTCTACAAAAAACCCCATGCAATTTATTTCTGACAAATCAAGTTCAAAAGTTACAGCTGTTCAAACGAAGAAAGTCAAGTATGCTCAACTTACGCCATAGGTGTGGTATGGGGCAAATTGAGCAGTTGAAGATTCTAGTCTAACTAAGGTTTCTAGATATGAAATGAAAATTGTATTTGATATTCAACTGTTACTTTATTAATTTCTAACTGAATAAAACAAAACATAATATTCTTCTTCTAAAAATAGAATCAACAAAAACGCAACATATTTAAAGATTAATTTTTGGAATAGAATCAACCTTTCCACTTAAAATCAGACTTTGTCAATTTTAATGAAGATTAAAGTAAGAAAAAATAGTCATAATGACTAAAACTAATCATCATCGTCATCGGAATTGCAATTGATGCAGATGAAATGAAGGTCAGTAACTTGGACACATTTTTTATGTGCCCACTCTTTACAATATTCGCATTGGATCCACATCTCTCCTGGTATGCTGTCAGACCAGACTTCGCTACAAACCAGGCAGATACATTCATCTTTGTCACTTTCATCACTTGACTGAAGTATTTTTTTACTAACACTCTTCTTTTCTTCTCAATTTTCTTCTTTTGCTTCTTAACTTTTTTTCTAGATTTATTTTGTTCTTATTGCCACGCGTTTTTCTCGGGTGTATCTGTGAGAATTGCAGCTTTTCTCTTTCTTCGCATACTTGTACTCATCTTTCTTGGAGCTGCCTTTGGGTATGGCTGAACATTTTCTAGGGAGAATGCATGTGGTTAATCGAACTGTTCATTTTCTTTATTGCTGGTACTGGGCTCAGGTTCACCTTGACTGGCAGGTTGAATAGGTTAAGTGGTGGACATTGCTTGTTCTTGACGATCTCTTTCTAGGTCAATAGATGCTGAATCTGGACGGTCGGTTACAAACGATGGTGAAAACTCATCGTCCCTAAAAATGTTGGGGTTATATGGGAAGATGGCAGTCTTTTTAAAACCATTCATAATATTTATAATAAGCAAAAGGCAGTGAATCAGCGACTATTTTTGGAATATCGTAAATGGTTATAGTCTTACCTGGGTTGTTTCGTAGCCATGAATCTTGTGCAGAGGCGCAATATTTTTTGAACGGTCCGAATACTGAGACGTCCAACTGCTGAAGCAATTGTCTTTAGCGAAATTCAATATCTTCACGTGTAAATGAGATGAGTGATTGTCCAATACAAGCAAAATACGGTGATCAATAGACGGTTTAACATATTTGATAAAGTGTTGGATAAACTGAATGAACTCCTGGAATGTAACCCATTCACTGGAATTACCTGTTCCTATACAGTCAGGGGGCTGCCATAATTGAAGTGATTCTTGAATTTTTTTCTGGGAAATACAAACATAGGAGGAACTGTGTTTCTAGAAGCGGACACAGCTGTTACGACTGTAACATTTGTACCTCTTTCCCCTGACATCAAAGCGTCAATGTTACGTTTACCCTTGGCAGCTGCAATTTTTGACAGCTTCACGACTGTGAACACTCCAGTTTCATCCACATTCCATATTTGTGAAGCTGTGAATCCATATTTCCATAACTTCCGCTAACTTGTCAAAAAAAACTTTAACGTTATGAGCATTAAATGCTGTCGCCCTACCGAGGCTGGTTGGTTCTGGCTTACGAACAGACAACTCGGAGTGACATTTCAATAACATGGTAAGCTGTTCCTTCCCCGCCATTTCATTTGCAGTCCAGAAGGCTGGGATTTTTATTCCGAATTTAACAGCACCCTCGTAGGCGACGAACATCTTTAGGGAAGTATCCATAGAAGATTGATGCTTCAAAAATACTCCAATCTCCATATAGTCTTTTTCAACTAAAACTAATTTTTTAATCCTTTTCTGCCAGTCTTCTTCGGTAATATTAGATTATTATTTATTAGATTCGGTAATATTAGATTATTATAGATATTTCTTCTTCAACTAGCTCTTTTTCCTTCTTATCAAGTTTTGGAAAATTATTTTTACGCCTAATGCGTTGTTTGAATTTTCCCAAATCAACTCGATAGGATTGAAAACATAAAAATAGGGGGGAAGTCTCAGTAGGTATGGTGTGTCCAAACTTTACAGCAATACTCTCAAGGGCATTCACTTTTTCAAATGTTTTTGTCTGTAAAACTTCAAGTGGTTGGTTTTTAGTATAGTTATCTTCAAAATACAAATTGTTATCCATTAAAAAAACTTTGTAGTATTTCATCTTTCCTCGAATTTTTATTCGGTACTTTGATGAGCTGCCGCGATTGATATGAAGCGTTGTCAAGAACTATTACACTATTCAAATCCAAATTTGGGATCAATGTGTTTTCAAACTATTTCTCAAAAATATTAGCTTCCATGTTCTTATGATATTCAAAATTGCAGTCATCAAGTTTTTTTCCACATAATTTCAAAGAATTCGGAACCCATCCTTTACTTCTACCGCAATGCACAGTGGTTAGTCGCGATCCTTTGCTGGTAGGCATGTTAGGCGTACACATTCAAGAACCATCAGTCCACCCTTTCGTAACTGTGTCGTAAGTGTCACACCAAGTTTCGTTCAAATGGAAAATTTGCCGTTGTTCTTGTCTATATTCAGTTATTTGTTCTAAATATTTGTTACGCAATTCCACTATTCTTCTGCTTTCCATAACTGCTTGACGTTTCTTTATTATTTTAAATCTAAATCCTAGTTTCTTTATCCAATTCTGAAGAGTTTTGTCATAGCAGCTCACGTTATGACCGTAAGTATTCAATTTATTCCTTATGATTTCAGTTGTAGGAATGGCATTCTTTTTTGTAACTGTACTGTTTTTTTCAATGATTTTATCAAATTAACATCTAAAGGTTTTGGTAATCTCGTATCACATCGCGTCTTGCGTTCATTAGGTTTGTTTTTCACTATTTTACGTACAGTGAGAAAGGAATTTCGGTCAAATCTAATGTTGCTTCTAATAGTTTTTTTCCCTTGAAACCAAACTTGAGATGTAGATTTTTACATAAATTGAAACATACTCTCTGTGTTTCAATATTCAAATGCATCCGAATCTTATTCACTGGTATCTCTTTTTCGATTTGTTCACCTTCGCTATTGGAATCACTACTTAGGAAAAAGTCTGCGTTGTTATCACACTCGTTAGATATTACCTACTATTAACTAGTACTTTTGTCCAAGGACACCACATTTTAAACAGATAACAAAAATTTTAAGTAATTATAACTGCACCAATATCGAATTTCAACACTCATATCGTGATCAGTTCCTGAACTGAACATTGACGACACAACGGCGATACTCATATTCTATTCGTCACCATAACATGACTTCAAAATTAATTTTATGACTCTTCAGCCAATCATAAAACTCGGTTAGTTAAAATTATCCAATACGAACCGAATTCTTCAGTCTACGTGGACTAGTTGGTAGCGGCATTATTTCTCTGTATTGGTTTTTTGGCCTTTGAGATGCCGATAGCTTCAACTATGCACAATACCATACATTTTACAAAATATTCATACCCCATATCTTCACCTGCCTTGGAAAATTTCCTATGGGCCTCATTGTTCAATAACATCTTATGTAAAAATATTTTAGCTTGAATTCTAACAGAAATTAACCTAAAAAAATCCATGAGAAATCAAAATTGATCACCTCATATTTCAGAGGAGAGTGCACCGGAGGTCAGGATGTCATCTGGCGTCGGTCGGCGGCATCTCAGAGAATCTGGCTCGCGATGCCCCATTTCACCCGCTAATGATGTAGACTGCGCGTCTCGTCGTTACACCAATACGTACATTGAATTTTTAATGATGGTTCGTGGGTTTAATGACGTTTATCGCTTATTCGTCAGTGAGCTTGTCATCTGTGTTTACTTGGATTGTAATTAATAGACGAAAAATTATACTTACTTAGAGTCAAAACGATTGATTCACAATACAATTGAGGATATCACAGTCTTAGACTAGTTAGAATTTAAATTGGCAAACTGATTGGCATTTGAACGCTTACTAAAATGCAAGAAACACATTTTTCAGACATTTTCAAGTCAGTTGAACACTTTTCATAAACTCTGCAGCAAAGGTTATAAGAATATCCCTTATGGGTGAAGTATACCTATAATCCGTGAAGGGTGATGGTATTAGCATTCTTCTAAATGATGGTTTATTCCTGAAGTATTTTTATCCGTGCGGAAAGGATGAGCCCACTTTAGTGCCACTAAGTAGGTAATAATAATCCGGAATCCATCTGGATGCCGGAGAGACGTATACTTACCTCGGGGTGGAACAACGCCACTCACAAGAGGTAACTGCGGTGAAAAACTCTCCGCGGC
>WOGN01008068.1:0-11492 GCA_015342105.1 Leptinotarsa texana | reverse complement strand
CTTTTCGAGTTAATCACCTAGGGTGGCAACGTGCGTGTGACGTAGATGTCCTTCGTCGAATTGGGTCAGCGGCGGCGTTAGATATTTCGTAACAATATGTTAAATTCACTTTTCCATTCTGGAAAATTTTTCTATGTTTATTAATGTGTGCTATAAATTTTCTTCCAGTTTGACCTATGTACAACATCGGACATATTCCACACAACAATTCATCAACTCCTGATCTATATGACGTGTGACCTGGTTTACAAAAAATTTAAGTGTTCATCATTCGTTTGACAGTTAGTACTGGAACCTCTGACGAAGATTCTTACAAAATAAAGTGTAAACACGGCTTATTAAACCAATAAAGTGTAAGATAACTGAAACAAGAATTTTGTGCGAGATAGATCAGGAGTTTATAAACAACTTCCATCAAGTATTGGCAAGTATTGGCAGAATAATGTAGAAAGTTCATTAAGTTAGTATTTCTTTGGCTTTCTTCGGACATATCAATGTATAACTGCGTGCTGTTGTCATATTTATCATAATATCAATCAATTAATCAATCAAAATATTCTTTATTATCAAAGAATAACATCTTGTTGACAAAAGTCACTAAGATGTTTTTTCTCGGGTGGACTAGCATGGAATGTTTGCCTTTTATTCAAGAAAATGGCCAAAAAACTGAATTTGTGTTGTTTTTGGGTAACTGTTGTGAATTATCAGTACTCTTTATAATATTTCTAACAATACCATTGCTGTGATCAGATACCAGATTATTAAATTTGATAATTAACTGTCTAAGAATTTGATTAAACAAATTGTAGATTAACTTTGAAACCGTAATTTCGCGTGCAAAAGTCATAGTATTCCTTAATCACATACAGGAACAATTCGTTCAGGCCAATCTCCACTCCCTACACTGTAGTATGCCCACTGACTATATGTGAAAAGTTTTCTTTCCTTATACAGAAATTGGAAAAATTTCGGATATGCGGTTGGTTACCTCGTTCATAGGCAGATGGAGCGATGACAAACCTGTTGTTTGTTGTCTGCTTCAGCCTATTTCGAGGAATGATACTCTGAAGAAATTCGATTTTCAATTATCGAAAATTATTGACTGCATGTGGTGATCGACACTACCTTGCACTGACGAGTGGCAAAACGGCCCGAACCCGGTCTGCAAGTGTGTTCCAATAATTGAAAATCTATTGCGGCAGTTATATCGCCAACAGCATATGCAGGAATAACTTCAGTACACTGAAACCTGTAGGATATAATCCAATGCCCTTCGTGGTATTAGCCAGGGGAGTAGTTGTTTTCTAATAGGTGTTAGTCCATTAACCTACAGTGTAGGGAGTTGAGAGTGGCCTGAACTAACTATTTCTTCAGATGATTTGTATTTCTTGATAATATGATTGATAATACTACGGTGGCGACCTCAACCTATGAAGTTAATAATCAAATTGGTATGCGACCGGTTATCTAATAATCATCTGACTCTAAATAAAGCTCACTGTAATTTTCCTACGACATCAACAATTAGATCAATCGAATAAATAAATCAGCTTCGTTGTACCACAAACCTTGGTATCTCATTTGTGGAATAACAGAGTGCATAAATTGGTTACTTTCAAGCTTCAACTGGATCAGCCGCAGAGCAACGTACCAACTCTCTTATTTTTATTATTTATTGAATCAAATATTTGTTGTTGGCCGATGTTCTGAAAATCTTTTACCACCTTACGAGAAGTCACGAGAAGCATGCAAACAACTTCAGTGCAGCATGAAAACACTCCTAAACTAAAAATTCAACAGATTCCCTGAGCTTTCCCTTGAAACAGAGCTCGAAAGCTTTAGGTAAATAAGAGATTTAGGAATTAAGTATGATCAAAAAGTTTCTTTTATTTCTTTTCAGGGAACATTTTTTTTGTTTGTTTTGTTGAGATTTCAGTACAGCCCTTCAATTTGATGTCACAGATAATAAGCATATCAATCAGCTCAATTCAGTCCAGAGAAACTGTCTAAAATGTGATGGTTATTTGAATATACTTCAATGTTTTCATGCAGAAAGATACCCGTACCTCTCCCTAGAAAATCAAAGAATACGCTGTGTTTTTCTATTTTATTTCAAACCAAATAAAAATTTGTGTGTGCGGACTTTCTGTCAAAATTGAGTTTCACCATACGACCATACCTCACATTACTAGCAGACTTGAACTTATTTTATATTTACCTAAGTCAAGACCACAGACCCAAAAATCATCAATTAATAATAGCTGCAAAAATCAATTAATGTAGTACTAAAGAAATATTCAGTGCTAGAATAATGTATGTATTCATGCACAAACATGTATAAACAATGATTATAACAAACAAATAACTCTCATAAGATTAACTATTCTTCAATTCAGTTAACCTGTCTTTTGGGAACTTTGGTGTTTATTTTTTTTCAATAGCTTTTAAACTGAATAAAACATTTTTTGTATGAAAAAACTAATCAATACAGTTTAGTATGATTTTCACTATGAAAGGGTTTTACAAAAACCATGTGTTTCGCTATACAATAGCTTCCTCAAGCATAAACTGAGAGTTACTTCTAAATTACAACCATTTATTACTCTAACCTAGTATACCTAACCAAGTCTACCTAAATAATGAATCTACCTGAAAAGGTCAGATATGAATTCATTAACAGTATCAATATTTTTTTTTCGAAGCTTTTTTTTTCAAAGCTTTTTTGATAGCGAAGAATGTATCAGACCGCTATCGTAATCATTGTTGACGGCTATTTGCTTCATTATATTCAGTTCTTTATTGAAATTCGCCTCTGATAAGGGCACATTTATCAGTCTGTGGATCATACTGTTGAAAGCTGCTACCTTATGCTGATATGGCTGAGTGGACGATTTATGAATGGTAATATCTGTATGCGTCGGTTTACGATAAATTGAAAAATCATGTTTGTTGTTCACTTTTGTTATTGTCAAGTCCAAAAAATTTATAGACTCGTCCTGTGAAACTAACCAGGATATCATCCACATATCTATACCAATACAAGAAACTTCTTACCAGTGGGTTACTATGTATTCTTCTCTCCAAATCGTCCATGAAAATCTCTGCCAGAATAGGACTAAGTGGGTTTCCCATTATGAGATCTTTGCAGGATGAGTAAAAAGTTTCATTGAATCAGAAGTAATTCTGTGACAAACACACTGTAAGCAATTCTAATATTTGATTTTTCACTACCGGATTGATAGAGTTTTCGTCCAATAGATTCTCCACCAGAGCAATCCTTTCATTCGGAGAAATACTGGGAAACATATTCTTTACATTGAATAAAATCAATTTGGTATATTCCGGAAGTAATATCTTTCATTAATCTAATGGTATGAATTCTTCAAACTAAATTTTGATTTGAAATTGGTGTGGTTTTGAATAATTGCAATGAGTTTTTCGGATATTTTAACTGAAGGAGCAGTGAAGAAATAAACTACCGATCTTATCGGGTAATTGTCTTTGTGTAATTTAATCAACGAATACAATTTAGGTAGTTGTGGGTTCATGAGTAACGACAGGAATTTTTCCGTTTCATCCATGACACAATGAATATTTTTCAAAGTTTCGTTGACTTCTTTCTGATATAAATGGGGTCGTTTCTGTCAGTATTTAGAAAGTCTCAAAGTGTTCTCCAGGTATTCTTCTTTGTTTACGGCTATGACCGTTTTGCCTTTATCAGCTCGCGTAAAAACAATTGTATGAAGCTGGGGAAGCAGAAAGCCAAAAAGTCTTTTCAAAGAAACTTTCAATCCCACTGAAGTTTCTAGATAGTAAACCTTTTGCTCCCAAAACTACGCCACTGACGTAAGTGAAAAGCATCAAAATCGACAACATTAAATATGGATGACCTTCGCTTGAATTACTACAGCTTTTTATAACTGATACTATTTCGTGTCTTAATTTTGTCACTAGAACATAAGATTACGTAGTTACGACTTCCACGATACTTCCTGTAAGGCTGTTTTATGGCTTTCCTTATGGGACCGTGCGTATGTCCTCGATTAGAACAACGCATACAAACTAGTAAGCTCTATTTTTAAAAGTTACCTTTTACTTCCGGTGTTTACGTTTCGCGGCTCTTTGTCTCGATTCGCACCTTTTGTAATGCAAGCCACAAATAAATCTACATTTGCATTTGAAGACAGAGACCAGTTTTTCATTGATGATCGAAATTCACTAAAAGGTAATCAAAACTGTTAATAAATGAAATATGACGGATTCTTCAAAAAATTTTCTCATAGAGGTAGCGTGGTAATTTGGAGCTGATTCTCGTGAGACGAAGCTGCTAAGAAGTCCAAGACTCCCAATCACCAGAACTCCAATACTCTTCTCGACGCGCGTTTCGCCAACCATGTTGACATTTCCAGGATGTAAAGAAAACCAATTCCTAACTGTTGAACTGGTCATTATTTATATCTAACATGTCTGCACTTTCCGATACACCTCAATGATTCAGGGAGGAAATTTGCGGGAAATTTTCCCGTGGAAGTTTCCGATAATTTTAGCAGAGTGATTTATCAAAAGGTAATCATTGAAGTGTTCTTTGAAACGAGTGTTAGTGGCTTGCCTAGCCTGACCGATATATTTTTTGTCACAGTCCTCACAATTTATTTTTCAACATCTTGTCATTAGGATCACCTTACATTTTTTGAAGTGACCAAGAAGTTCTGAAGCCTAGTTTACGTTCAACTTTTTGAAATTACAATCTAATCTTTTAATGTATCTTCATACGGAAGTTCAGTAAACTCTGAATGCATATCTTTTTAAAAAGTCGAAGATTTACGAAGATTCTTTCTAAATTTACGTTTCATAATCAACTTATCGTACATATTTGCTTTCAGCTATGACCATGTTTCTCACTCAACGGAAATGTAAGAAGCCTATGGACAAGGAAGTTTAGGTTTGCCAACGTGTATTGTGGACAATGGGGTGAGTTACCAGTAAGATATCTAAAAGTACTGGTATTCAGGTTCCTTCTAATCATCAAGACACATCCAAGAATGCTCCTTTTTGCTTTCAATGTCATGTGTAAACTTAATATTTCAAGATCTCTTACTAAGAGTTGAAACAAAGTCCTCTACCTTTGATTTCTCTGTTTCAAAATTCGCAAGTACATCGTCTCCATATCGGAAAAGTGATCTACCTCTTTTTTTGCTTCCAATTCAAATCTGCCCACAAACAGATTAGCTATGAAGGGGCACAGTGGGTTTCTCATTGCCATACCTTCATGCTGTCTGTAGAAATAGTTATTGAACTGGAAGTAATTCTGTTCCATACAGATTTTTGTAGTCTTCTATTACTTCTCCGCTAAGACTACTGACCCACAGAAGATCCATTAAATATTTAATATATTTTTGGTATTGGGATACCTAGAAACAACTAGGATACATCAAATGATAAGGAGTATTTGCTCACTAATAAGAAAGGTTACATCGCAGTTGCTCTACCTTCCGAGCCAGTGTAACCAGGAATCCGAAACTGAAATCTTTCTATTGAGTAGAGTTTTTTTGCAGTTCAATAGATACTAACTTGGCCGTTGCTCGACTAACGGGGAACATTTTTATTAATTTATATGTGATAATTTCACCAATCTCTCCACACATACATATGTCCGCCAGAAATACGATCGTATTGGACCCTACATGGGTTGATATATCTGCCCCAGTTCTACGATTGTATATACGTACACCAGAATTTGAAGGTGTTTTCAATCAGTGAACCAACAGCTATCAGCTCTCAATATTCCTTCCTCCTGGAGGATCCAGTCCTCCTACTTGAAAATAGGATTGTACAAGTTAGGTGGTTGTTGAATTCTGCTACTTTTATTGTCGATCAGTAGTCTCCTGCTCTCTGCATGAACCCATTTTTTGTAGTTGGCAATATGCACAACTTTCTACGTTGTCGATCTAGCTTCTGTCACTCGAATAATGTGAAGAATATTAAGGGAGGATAAAGGTCTATAAAGATTTCTATGGCCACTACCGATTTTGTGCACAAAGCAGGGAATCTACCCATGAAAACCTGTTTCTGTAATATTTTAAAAGCAACTGGTGATCATGAAAAAATGAGAAGACGAATATAATCGTTCAGCAGGTAACAATCGTATTTCAAATAACTCTCTGGAAATGGATCGCCATTGCCGAAACTATGAACCTAAACAGAATTCTCAGAGGACATCTTGTATATATGTCCATGTAGAGTATCACATATTACATCTAAACATTTTATTCTTCTGACGTGTATCGAAGAAAATGTGGTTGTTTCAAATCAAAATCAAATCAAATCACTTTATTAATCCTATAGAACTTACAAAATTATTGGATAGGTCAGATAGCTTTTGGTATATATATAAAATAATACTTAAAGTAAAATTAAAGCAAACATAAAAAAAATTGAAAGATTGTCATATGCATATGCAATGATGGACAAAACATATCAACTTCATTCAACTCCAGCTTCATTAAATTAATGTGATGGAGAAATAATATTACGGAAGATTGAGAAATTCGTCTATGGTATAAAAATTAGAATCTAATAAAAACCTTTTAAGGGTGGTTTTGAAAACCTAAATTCTATCAGAAGTTTTCAATGATTCGGGCAAATTTTTTATAAAGTTTTAGCCCCAAGTAAGAAGTTGAGTTAGCGGTTATTTTATATTTGTCGGGATTTACGTGAAAATTGCTGCACTTCCTTGTATTTACATCATGGTAAGATGAAATGCGATCATATTTCGATCTATTGGTGTGTATGAATACACACATTTCAAAAATGAAAATATCCGTGAAAGTAAGAATGTTCAAGTGTTTGTATAAATCTCTGCAGGAGGTTCTCTAATTAACGCCTGCTAAAATTCGTGTAATCTTCTTTTGGGCAATAAATACATTTGGAGCCAATGAAGAGCTTCCCCAAAGGCAAAGACCATATCTGATTCTGATTTTATATCTAGATGACAATAATTTACTAACTGTTCAGTAGTTAATATTGGCTTAAGATTTCGTATCAGAAAGTGTTTTCATTCTCATTGATTTCAATTGTAAGATTTGAACAGATTTTTTGCTTGTGATGAAACCGTACTAGTAAAGTTTAGTTGAAATGAAGTGAGTTGGCGGCACATCATGAAACCAAATGATTTGGTTTAAATTTTTGATTTGGTTTACAATTTTCTTTCAAAATTGTGTCGTCGTTGTCTGAAATAACGCACGTATTCTCAGCAACTGCGGCCCCAACATCATTAAAGTATAATATAAATAATAGCGATCCCAACACTGATCCTTGAGGTATTTCAATTTTATTTAATAGTATCGTGTGGTCGACGCAGTCGATTGCCCTGCTGAGATCACAAAAAATCCCAGCCTCGATGTATTCCAAGATTTCTGAGTAGAAAGTTGTCACAGTAATAGTGGATCGAAAACCATGTTGAATCGGAGCTATAATAATGTTATGCCTCTCAATGGAATGTAGTAAACGACGTTGGTATGCATATTCAAATATTTTTGGGAAACTGGATGGAACAGTGATGGGCCTATAGTTCCCTAAAATATATGGATTCAATTTTTTGGGGACTTTTTCGATCTTCAATTTTTCGGGAAACACTCCTGTACAAAGGACAGATTGACTAAGTGAGTCAAAGGATAAATAATGTATTGAAAACTTTTTCTGATCAAGAATATTGGGATTTCGTCGGATCCAGAAGAACTTTTATCCTTAAGTTTATTCGTTAGGAGAGATAACAGTTCATTATCTGTAAATCTTCTCAATTATCTTCATAGGGGTAGTGATAAAAAATCATGAAAAAGACAGAATATTCTTTGAGGATCATTCACAACCTCACTTTCATGTATTAAGGAAATAATTTTCATAGTTGTCGGAGAGTATGTTACACTATTTATCGCCCGCCAACGGGATTATCGGAAGCCACTATTTTATTCCGATAATTTAATTGAGACGATATTCACAAGCGGATTATTGGGTTTTGAAAACGATAAAGGTTTATTTTCCAAAACGTCAATGATCTGAAAGAGAGTTAAGTATATGTATTTGACAAGTTACTGACTAATTGCACTCTTGTGTGGTTTATATTTTCGGAGTGTTATTCTATTGATTTATCTTAGTTGATCCACAGTTTGTGGAAGATTAAGCAGCCAAAAAACAATGTGAACTAATTTCGATAGGACTATCGTAATTTATCCTCGATGAGACTAGGAATGGTATATTAAAATTAATTCTCAGTTCGAGTGGTTCTAATGATAGTTCGATTACACAGAATTTACAGTATTGAGAAGAAATTTGTTAAACAACTTCAGGATACTGGGAGAGTTCAATCATTTGAATAAATAATAAAACCCATAACACGTTCAATTATGCAAAATCCAATTTGAATATTACATATCGATAGTGACTGGCAGTTTTTTAATGGCATTCATTATTGATTCCACCTTGAAAATTGAATATTGGCAGAAATTGCTTGCCAAATAAGGGCACGAAAATACTATACTACTTTTTGCAGTAATGTCAAGAAAGCTGAATAATACCATTAATTACCCCAAGAAAATAAGGTTCAGCGAGGTTCAGTCCATTTACATGATAATAATATGGACTGGCTGCGACGTCTCTTTTACATATATTTCACCTGCGGATCATAGAACATCTTGACCAATGCATCACAGCAACCTTGTGATCCAAAATTTTGGCAATGGAAACATGCAAAACGAAAAAAAACCTGACGTTAAGTATATGACTGACGTAAATACCAAGACGAGAATCTCTTTCTATTTGATTGTCATTTCAGTTGTTTAGCTGTGCTCTTTTCAATGACCATCAGTACATATTATGACGTCACTGGTTCAGTCCGGGCATTTTGACATATCAGGTTTCTGTTCTTCTCTTTTTCTGAACGGCTTCGACTGCTGTGACCATTAGCCTCGTATTTTGGGCCTGAAATGCGAATCAAATGATTTGGGGCAAGAGATAGCATAACATCTTTCAAGTTAAAGAACACTTGTTTAAACTCTGTTTTTCCGTTAATCAGTTGTCGCCCCCCATACAAACGACAACTCTCAGAAGTTGAGAAACTTGTGCGAGCTGAGGACTAACGAGATCTTACCTTTTAACGTGTGATTCCTAACACGGGTTTGTTGACTGGTTTCAAGTCTTCGAATTTTGGTTCATCTTCCATAAAAGTTCGTTCGACTGTTTCTTTTAAAGACAAAAGGTTAGTTGGGTAACAGGATCAATTTTTTCTTAAAAAAACTATTGCTTTCTTGCCGCCGATGTTTCGAATTTAATTATTTTCTTCTTCAGGGCTCGCAAAAAAGTTTTTTCGTGTTGAATACATATTGAATACATATTTAAAAAGAAACAACCAAAATTTCCAAGACAATACAAAACGATATGAAACAACCAACCTTTTTTCAGAAAAACTATTGGATCACTGAACTAGTTAACTGTTTCTTTTAATGTTTATGATTAAAAATAAACGTGTTTGATGATTCGGTTCTATTACAAATCCTTATTTTTAAGTTTTTATGTCTCTTCCAACGGGACCAATTATTAAGTTGAGTCGATTATCAAGGCTATTAATCCAAATTTATTCTATTGGAGATGTAATAGTCTCTATTAATACTTCATTATGTAGTCAAATTATAATTCTTAGAACGGAATAAACAAAGTGGAGATTACCTACACCACTCAGTGTTTTAACTCAAGCATTTTTTCATTTTTCGATGCATTTTTTATTGGAAGTGAACGAAGTAAGAATTTATTAGAATGAAAATTATGCAAATTGTTATATATAAAAACATCACACCAAACCGTTATTTTAACACCTCGACACGTGTTTCGATCACCAAGTGATCATCTTCAAGAGGAAAATCACACTAAAAATACGTACAATGTTATTCTTATTTATACCATAGGTAACTGAGTCTTAAGTGTCTTAAATTAATTTCACAATATTGTCTTATCTACTAGTCTCAAATTAATTTCACAATATGTCCTTGTGTAATAGTCGGGTGAATCTGATAATTATTTTAACAAGCTATATTGTACACTATTGGTGTCATCATAGATTCACACTTAAAATGGAATTACCATGCCAGCGACCTGACAAATGTACTCAGGACACTACTGTATAATTTCAAATACTTGAAAACTATTCTATGTATATCCCAGCTGAAATAAGTTTATTACGCTCTGGTACAATCGCCCTTACAATATGCAATTCTAGGATGGGGTGGTATTGCTTCTTGTCATTTAAACAAAGTTGAAGTACTTCAAAAAAACAATTTTGAAAATGATTTACGGTAAAACAAGTAGGTACTTACCCATCCAATGATCTCTTTGAAGAATCCAAAATATTTGATGTCAGAAAATTGTATGTATACAGTTTACTTCAATATTTATATAAAAACAGAAGTAAGATACAACCTATTACAAACCCTTATGAAACAAGAAGCATCCAACACGCAAAAATTGAAACAACATTTTGCTCAAGATCTTTTGGCCAAAAAAGTCATATTTATTTGAGTTCAAAATTATTCAATTATTTTCCTGATGATTATAAAACATATATAAGAATCCTTAACTCTGAACAACTATATAAGAAATATTTCAAAAATTTCATTCACAATATGAAGAGAGAACGCACATTGTCTAGTTGAAAATACAATGAACATTTTATGATACCCTCAATTATATACATATAATATAATTTTACCCCACCTACCATTAGAAATGTGATTTTTCATAGTACCCTACTAACTTCAATGATCATAATTTTATTGTAACACTACAATTTATTACCAAATGAAATAATTAACAAAAAATGAAATGTTTAAAGTATGCCTAAAATATTTGTTACCCATGCGCAACTGTAGAAGTTTCTATGGGTTTCAGATATTTATTGGTTGGACACAGTGACACCAGAATCTATATATAATTTTTATTTGAATGTATAATTTTGATCAGCGAAATTTTCAATTTCGTATGAAAACTATTTTTATATTGCTATGTATTTTCTTATAAAATAAACCAATTCCATTAACGAATATAATAAACACCTCACGCCCATGTACAAGGTTCTACCTTCAATGGGGATTCTCCCTCTTCATTTGACAATTAACTTATTATAATAATATTATTTCCATTGTGAATTTTATATATTGATCAAATAAAGTTTATTATTATTATTATTAGGTATTGGTTCACCATCGTTATTCATAATATTATTATATTTACTTATTTTTACACTCTCTCATAGGCATCTAGATGTCTGTTGTTGTTAACTTCCTAACTAATCTCAATGAACTAAAGTCTATGGAATGGTTTTGTTTCAAAATATGATGGGCCACTGGTGATTTTTTTGATCTTCTATATTTGAGGTGTGGTAAGTGTTCCTTATATCTTATTTTAATAGATCTTTTTGTCTGTCCATAATATTTTGCCTCGCAGTC
>WOGN01008067.1:0-11492 GCA_015342105.1 Leptinotarsa texana | reverse complement strand
CCCTCAACGTGACAGCCCCCGCCCCCCAATTTTTTAAAAGCAAAAGGGGGTCAAGTGATGCCTCATTTTGAAGGGTATTCAATTTTCTGTACAGCCATATATTTATTTTTTATAATTTCGTGCAAGCTTCATAATGAAACGAAAAATTCAAAGTGTTGAAAGGTATCACGTAGGTATTCCATTGAATCCGTCCGCTGTACAATATGCCTTGCACTTTCAATTTTTTTTTTGTTTTTACCAACCGTTGTTTGTCAGCCGTGACAGTTGATTAAAATATTGTATGTTTTCTGTGAACTTGCTGAAGAGAAACAGTTTTGCAGTTGTTGTTTGTGTTCAGTATTATTTTCAGGCAATAGACTAAAAGTTCTAGCAATGTCTCATTTGACTGAACGTCAAAGAGTAGAAGTATTAATACTACTAGGATGTGGGGACAAAACTAGAACCCAGAAGAATGTAAGGAAATGTACAATAATATATATCCTGATCATCACATTTCTTAATCTACCGTTAGTAGAATAGAAACGAAATTTCGAAATTTCGTGAATTTGGGACTGTCAAAGATATTTCAAAACCAGGCAGGAGTGTATTGATTGACGATGGGAAGAAATTGAATATTTTGGTAGACATCGAGGAGAATCCACATAAACCTACCCGATAACTTGCCGCCGATTACGACATAAGTAAAAGTTCGATATTACGTGTTTTTGAAAGTGAAAAGTCTCACGTTTATAAAGTACAATTGGTACATGAACTCAACGAAGACGATCCAGATCGCAGAACTGAGTTTTGCGAAATAATGGAAGCCAGGTGTCTGCGGGATCCTTCCTGCAAATATATTGTTTTCCGACGATAAAACTTTTATTAAATGGAACCGTCAACAGACAGAACTGTCGATATTGGAGCCGAGAAAATCTCCATTGGATGATGGAGGCCCACACTCAATATCCCAGAAAAGTAAATATTTGGGCAAGAATTATAAATAATCGCATATGTTTTGAGGTACGATTGTTTTATCCTCCATATTTGAGTAACACACAAGGCTTGCATTAAGTCTGACCTGAGATTTGAGCAACTATATGGTGGGAGAAAAATTCGGAGGTGAAGGCACCTCATTGGTCAGCCATTTGAGTAGGCCCACCCCATAGATGAAAAGATTCCCAAATACCAACCTTAGAAATATTAATGAAAGAAATATTACAGACCCAGACTTAATCTTTAGGTAATCTTAGGAAAATCCAAGATAGCAAATACAATAGGGTACTTTAATAATTCAAATTTCAAATATTTCCTTGAGATTTATGATGGATTACAGAGCAATAAGGTGAACTGACTATTTATAATTCTTTAAGAATTTTGAGGGATACAATATCAGGTATGAATCTGATCAAAATTTGAATGCTGAAAATTTCTAAAGGTAACAACAATCTTAAGGCTTGGTATTTTATAATTTAATCCCGTTAAAAGGCACAATATGATAAAAATAATAAAATGTGGATTGAATAAAAATTGTACTGAGGATGCAATATTTGAGATGGGACTCAACAGCATAATTGGACCATATTTTTTCAATGGAACATTAACTGGTTAACATTACTTGGAGTTTTTGACTAATTTTTTATTTCCAATGCTGAAAAAACTTTTTTCAGATAATGATAATCCGGATCAAATAGATAGGAATATCTGATATCAGCGAGATGGTGCTACACCACATTTTACACCTGACGTTCGTGCATATCTGAATGAAGTTTTTCTCAACAGATGGATTGGTATACGAGGTGCCCATAGAGTGGCCAGCCCGTTCTCCCGACAGCGCTTGACTACTTTTTGTGGGGTTACCAAAAATCCAAAATATACGTCAATAGACCAAACAATATTGAAAGTTTTTAAATCAGAAATTAGAAAAGAAATAGAACGTATCACTCCCGATAACTTTCAGCAACGCCTTTGAACATATGGCTGTCAGTTTGAACATTTGATCTGAAGACTTCCATTAGTTGCACATTGATTGCTACCGCTTTAATAAATGATTTAGATAACACAATTTATTCAATTGTTTTTTTGACGCATGCACGAAATAAAAAATGAAGATACGGCTGTACAGAAAATTGAATACCCTTCAAAATGAGGTATCACTTGACCCCCTTTTGCATTTAAAAAAAATTGGGAGGGTGGCTGTCTCGTTGAGGGGGGTGAAGGAAGGGGTATTTTTTATGTTACAGAGTATCTTTTCGAAAACATAATTCGACGTGTTTTTCTTGAAAATGGCTAATAACGTAGAAAATGAATTTATCCGTTACATGTGGTGCTCACTGTATAACAAAATTGGGGTTAGATTTGGTAACAAGAGATAAATCGTTTTGTTGATGTATTGTCCGTGTTGATTTAATTACAATCAAATCGCAAATCTTCCCTGAAACGGCAATCTTTATAGTAGCGAAGGACATTGTCAGGAGGCTCAATAGCGACTTGGCAGACACATGAAATATTTGAAATATTTGGATCACAGAATTCTTCAGGAATGTTTCTCTTGTTTGTTTGCACCACTATATTCTTGATTTAACTCAGATAACGTTTCTTTTTTCGTTTAGAATTGCCTTAGTAACCATGTTTTGTAAATTTTCATAGTTGTTCCAATCATGTTCATTTCTTATTCTTTGAATTTAGCTAGAACTGCATCAGTCAACCACAATGCTTTAGGTTTGCTAATTCTGATTGTCATAATTGAAGCATGAACATCAAATGTTCATGCTCCAATAATTACTTAAAGTTTCAACAATGTCATCTACATCACATAATAAATATATGTCATACCATGGCAACGTTACGAGCTTACCGTCGTTATTATAGTATGTTCATTATTTACCATTCTATATCCGTATGCCACAAGAAAATTTGTAAATTTCAAAGTATCACCATTCGAACGATTTGAAATATTCCTATAGGAAAACTATTTTCGATAGACCCGTTTAACAACTGAGGCTCCAACTCTACCTATCAAATATTATCCTCGGTTAATTTTATTTTGAAATTTAACTTTGAATGTTGATTTTTTTAAAGTTTTTGCTAATCTTCATTATTGTAAAAGTAACTGAATTCAATTTTTGATTGATGAAAAAATTAATACCTGACAGTCCAGCTTGGTTTCTTGAAAATTTCAACACACTGGATGATCACAGAAGGAATGAATTGTAGCGTTTGTTGATGCAGTCTATTGTCAGATATAAGCAACTCAATTGTATGTAAAGATGAAGATATTGAGAAGTCAGAAGACTGTGAATCAGAAATGAGATTCAGGAGATAGTCAAACACCCATTTTAGAAGAGGCTGAAAAAAATTCGGGGTAATAAAGAGCATGGAAGAGTAGAAAGTATGCGCGATTAAATTTATTTACCCTGCCTGGACATTTTTGAGAGGCACATAAAGCATGTACAACTAGTCTGCTTTCAGGATTCCGTCTCATTTTCATATCTGGCCGCAGAGAAGTATCATATATTGTTTGCAGAACATCATTTAACAGTTTAATTTTCATCACTTCATCATCTTCACTTTCATCCATTTTGCATCCAAATTGTCTTAGGACTTCAACACTCAATGAAACTGGCTTTTTCATGTTGCTTCTATTGATAATTTTTTTGAGAGTCGTAATAGTAGCAATTTTGTCAATATTTTGCCATATAGAGTGTAGATCATCCATTATACAAAACATAACTCTCTGAAAGTAGTAAAAGCTATATCAAATGAATTAATTACTGTTTGAATGTATGGTGGACACTTACAACTCATCCCAATATTGTGTCTATTATTTAACAATGAATAGTTGCATAACAACTGAAATTATTTTACTATACACAGGAATTGAGAAAATTGTTATAATGCTTCCAGATATTGTATGAACTTGAAATAGTTTGAGAATATAAAACAGAATTATTAAATACACCTCCTACCAATATATGAGAAGGAATATATCTTAGATATAAAGCTAGGAAAAATCAATAGAACGAGCAATTTTGTGAAAAATCATGAATTTGTTTCTGGAAATATTTGATTTCTACATTATATCTGTAAATTTTTGGGAAAGAAAGTTTTTGGCTTTCTACTACTCCATCTTGATATAAATTATAAATTATAACTGTAAAAAAGGTGTACTGAAAATGGTAGCCACTTTTTGTAAACACTAATTGAGGTTTCTATAATGATTCGTTGGGTAATACGATGAAATTATCTTAAAAAAAACAATTGTGCTCTTGCCACCATTTTGAATTTTTGTCAGGGCTCTGTAACAACGAATTTTATAAAATATATCTGCCACAAACTTCATTATTGTTGTTTCGTTTTAGATGTAAGAAGTAATAATAAAATTACTCACCGAAAAGGAGTTTTTTCATACTAAACTATAAATAATTTTGACAAGGTGGTACCTGTTTTCAGGTGGTACCTGTAAAACGTGTTTTCTCTTTTCTCTAATATTCCTATTGCTCTCGATAGATATAATCAGAAAGAAGTAGAAAATAATTTTGAGTTTTCATTGAATTAATGAATTTTGAAGAGGTTTTTTGTATTAGTGTATAATTTTTTAAATTCTCACAAAGCTCTTTGCAAGATTTTTAAAAATTATATACTTTAATACAAAAAGCTTCTTCGATTCATTAACTCAATTAAGTGTATGCAGCTTTTCCAAATCTATTTATTTTCATATAAGTTTTTTAATTCTGTTTTGACTCAAATTAAGTTTGTTCCATTGCTTTTTTTACAAACAATTTTTTGAATTGGGAATGGAAAATTGTAGGTATGTCACCCATCTGTGCAGACTTTTCAAAAGATACATTTACGATATTTTCTGTTTAAATCTGTTAACCAGCTGTCGCACTCCTACGAACGACAATCCTCAGAAGTCCAAACTTGTGCGAGCTAAGGATTGACGAGGTGTGATTCCTAACATATTCAAAAATGGGCAATATTAAATATTAGACACTTTTCAATTATCATCCAAAACTGAAGTTTACTTTGGATATTGAAGAAAACGATACCAAAATTATTGAAGATGCAAACCATGTTTTAGAAGTAGCAAGAGCCCTTATACGAAAAACAATCAAGCAAAAAAGCTCTCCTCAAAGTAACAGAGCAAACACAAAAAAATATGAAATTCACTCTATTGAAAATTTGTCAGAAAAACTTGGCTTGCTACTCAGAAAAACGAACAAATTGAAACATCCTTAGATATAGAATCTAAAATAGTCTACAAATTGAACTGTGAAAACTGTCACAAATGTTATGTTGCCCAAACCAGACGTTATCTCAAAACACGAGTTCCATAACACATGAGAGATTCAAAAAAACCTAAATATCGACAGCCCCACGGCCCTTGTTAATAATAAAAGAGAGCATGCGCAAATTTTTCATTTCGAACATCCATCAATATTTATCTAAAAGACTTGAACGGAATGAATAATATTCTTAAACACGATAGTGTCCACACTGATGGGATGCCGATGGTGTCAATAACGCATATTTCAATTTAATCAGTCAGCTACGGATATAATATTTTTTTCTACTCTAATTATTTTTTACATCATTAAAACCAGTTACCACCTTATCAAAATTATAGATGAAGCCATTCTTTTGATTAATAATAATAATAATAATGTATGTCATTGTGTTACGTTGGCCTAAAATATTAGTAAGTTATTTTATTATAATTCCACTGTTAATTCTCACAACATTAAAAACGACAACAATTATAAAGTTTGTTGCAAGTTTGTTATATACAATTCATTGTAAGAAAGCCTTGAAAAAAATCCAACGTTTTTCTTTCTAAAATAATTTGATCCTCCTTATCTAACAAACCTTTGTAGAAACAAACCATGTGGAATACAAGACTATTTAACTGTCTATTAAAGGTAATATAAAACCTGACATTGTTAACAATGGAATAGGCAATGAGACAAGTGTCTTATTCCAAACAGAAATGTCCTCCATTGAGGATAACGGTGTATCATGTAAGCGAAATTTTACCTATTTCATAAAATATATTGTGTAGTTTTCCTGTGAATGATATCTGATTCAATTACATAATGAATGTTTGGAGTGCAAACTGAATTGGAAAGAGTGTTTTTTGTATAATATTCATATAAAAGTAGTTCATATAAAAGTATTTTTTCATTCGTGCAATTTAATATTTATATGGAAGTAGTTGTTTCGAGAGTTACATTCGCACATTTTTTTTTGTTGAAGGTGGAGAAGCAGAAAGACAAAACATTTCTTTCTGAAAAAATGATCATCTAAAAATATATCCCTTTCAAGTCGAATTATTTACCTTTTTTAAATGTCCTTTTACCACTAACCTACGGTATATTGCATCAAGTAATTTTGAAACTTACATATGAGCAAACAATGTGGGAGAAAAATTAACTGTCAAAACTGTGCCAAAGAGGAATGTGATAATATAAATCACTGAAGATGCACATTAATTTGGTATTCAATTAACAGTAAAGTTCAAAAGTTCTTATCTAGGTATTAAGAGAAATACAATATCAAGTAAATAATGTCATTCACAAATGTTTTTTTTTTTCAAAGAGGGATTGGCTAATCCATTTTATCAAAACAATTTAGAATAAGGTAACCACAAAAGATAGATTTGAAACATTACATAATGAATATAATTCTGTCTAATGGTTGTTCATCTTTCAGGCGTTTCATGATTGGCAACATTGATGAGTATTTCAGCTAAAAACAACAAATGCAACAGTAGTTGGCAATGTTGTATTATTAACAAAAAGAATAGTAAGTCAACATTATATTAAACATAGTAAAATTTCAAATTTTTGAAAGTTTCATCAAGAATACTTTGGCTCTGGTGTACCCTTGACAAATTGTGAGATAAATCTAGAAAAGCCGTCAAAAAAATATATTTTTTTTTCATGTACTAGTTGGCTTCATGAAATATCACAAAATAAAAAATTATTTTCCATCCCTAAACAATTAGAGTGTCAGAGATCCCCATATCAAAACAATCCTCAACAATGATATAAACTGAATCATAAATTGAAAAGTAAAATAAATATTTTAGGAAAACTTACTTGCTTCACCGTTCACTATTATGGATATTTGTGAATAAAATGAAATGAGTAGAAAACCAAATATTCTATTGAAACATCTTGAAAACTTTCGTTTTCGCTTATTCATTGTAGACAATAATGAAATAATTAAAAGTGTTCACTGTATACTTACAGCTACAAAAGTTTCAAAAACCTTTTTGGATTTATATGAAGCATTTTCTATAAAATCACTTTCTAATACAAACTCTATCAAACAAAGAGATTGTTTTATGACTAATTCAAAATCTTGTACTTTGAAATTATGTCTTCTAGCTGATGCTAAAATCTCCAAGTACAAAACACTTTTGAACAACTTATTTTCATTTATATCATGGAACAAATGTTCTAAAAGTAAGTATCTAATTTCTTCAATGAAACTTTCATTTTCTAGTTGCAACCCTGTTTGAAAAATAATATTGGAACAATTGACAATCTTCTCTGTATTGTGTAAAGTTGAAATGTTTTCAATCCTCGCAATCACTTGTTTGAGGATATCTACGTTGACAAAAGTGTGATGTGAATAATAATGCAGTATTAGGTTGGTCAATCTTGGACTGTAATAATCATTTCTCACAAAACACCATTCAAGTCTCGAAACCAGAACTTTGTTTTCGAATTTCCACTTTTTCGAATTTTTAAGTTCCTTATATAACAGATTTTCTCCTTTGTCATAAATATCCTTCTTGTCCACTTTGTAGATTAGAGTTAAATCCATATGAGACCCTAAAAAAGTTTGTCAAATAAATATTGTAAGAATCGTAAATGTTTGAATGAAGTTCACAACAGGAACAAAAATATTTGGATAAGTGAAAAGTTGAATCAATTTAAAAAAATTAGTTTCATATTTGCATTTCATCTTATTACTTATTGAACGACAGTCATTTTTTGGTGAAGGAAATAAGACTTTTTCATCGACTTTTTTTGGGCATTTTCACCTTCCGCAGTATGATTGTGGAAGATGCAAATATCCAGAGAAAGTCTATAAAAATCATTTTGTTTTTCAATTCCATTATTTTAATATTACTTTTATTGCCACCTGTCGATCATCAAAATTTGTTCATTCTTTTAGACAATGATGGTTAAACTGTAAAAACTACAAATATTGAACATAAAATATAAATGAAAATAGACTAATGACAAACATTATTTAGATAGAAGAGAAACTTTTGCGAGATAAACTGGAAAACTTATACTACCTATAAGTAGGATAATGTTCAGGCAATTCCTTCATATCTATCCTGTATTCAATCACAAAAATATTTCACATTGGTTTATGAAAAAACAAGTCATTTGGTTGAAGTTGAATTGCTGGCTACTTTTATATCCAAGATAATTTTCTCAAACGATTTGTAGTTGGTCTTATATTTCTTAAAACAATGAAAGGTTAAATATATGCTGAAAATTGTGAAATTGAAAAAAAATTCAGAAAACAGAAAAGGTTTCAATCTGCTGCTGAAACTGGTTAAAAATATGAATGACTGGAATTAAAAAAAAATAGAAGGCAGTTTACTCAATCCGAGGAATATTTTTTTCAGACTGTAGAAACATTTAGAACACCAACTTCTATATTTTTGCTTCAAAAATGTATTTGAATAAAACAAAGTACAAAACAATCTTTAACATCAGGTATGCACACTACGACTATAATCATAAATTTTGAGGCTATTGTGTGGTATTGTGGTATTCCTATGAGAACAATTCACAGTATGTTGACTTTGTAATAATAGTTTGTAATTTATTCAAATAGGAACCATTGTATATATTAAACATATGAATACTAATCATTTCGGACAACAATTCTGTGAACAATAATCATAATTTTCAAGTTATTGCATTCATTAAAACGGCAGCACTCATACACTAATATCTAATAATCATAAATCATAATATTTTACAGGAAGGGACTGAGAATTCTCACAATGTGCTCTTTCCCTGGACCAGATCGAAATTTAGAAAGCTCTTTTTACACTTGACAAGCTGTATAATTAAAATATTTTCATATACAGCTCTCTAAATTTGGACAAGCACTGGGGAAAAATAGTTTGTCAGAATTCTCAAGTCTTTTTCTATATTTGACAAACAATTATATATAGATAGTTTGCTAAAGTTACTATTTATTATAGCCAGTGCTAATATGTCTGTCAATCTAATAATGATTTCCTCAAGATTTTTCTTACTATAGTCTGTCCAGAAATGAGAGAAACTACAGCAGTATATCTATACATATTAGTGCATAGGCATTCTGCATTTAAATCATTTACTCTCAACTAATTGAAAAAAATGAATATACAAAATATATTCTTGAAAAATATCATTCACAACAAACAAAATAACAAATCAACTGTGACAAATGTGAAAATATGTCCAGTAGTAACCAGGACATTCTCCAACAAATAACTATTTAATTGAAGGGGGTTGAAAAACTTTAGTTTTTTGAAGGTGGTATAAATAGATATTCCTTTAAATTATACCTTCAACAGACACACTGCACCAATCACTAGGACCGACTTGGCTTTTTCCATAGGAAGAAAATATAACATCATTTTCAGCGGGGAGTTTAGAAGCCATGATAGAGGGGTTAGTCGTTACATTCTTCACTTCACTTCGAGAGTGTCGCGCTGAATAAAAAGTTATACAACAAGGAAGCTAGTTGTTCGGGAACCGTGAAGCGTCCGAAACTGTCAGCGTCAAATGTAAATGAAATAACAATTGTTATGAATGTTAATAATACTTTAAGAATACAATATTCGCCAGAAATAAAAAGTAAGGAGGAAGTAACGCAAAAATGCGCCAGTATGACTAGTGTCAATAGATTGAGAAGTCTTAAGGAACCCAAGGAAAACAACAGCTTTTTGGAGATGAAAGTATTCACTGTCAGAAAGTGTTTGGTAATCGACGAAGAAGTCAAAAATTCTATTAGGAGAACAGAACACTCTTTTTACATAAAAAACGAAATACCTACAATAAATACAGGGTGTAACTGAATAAGTGTAAAACATTTAAGGAGGTGATTCATCATCGAAAAAAGATAGGATCTTTCATATAAAGAAACTTCATTGGAGCATCCCTTGTTAAGGTACAGCCCCTTGAAGGGGGTACATAAAATTTGTATGACAATTTTTATCACAAGCACTGACAAAGTTACAATATTGAAATTAACCTGACGTTTAGTACTACCAAAAAGGCATTTAGCCAGTAATTTATTTGGTTTAACCTATGGTTGTAAGGATTGGAAAACGCCACCCCTAAAATTTATTTCCAATGTAACTTTTCGTCTTATTATTTGTTTACCATTGAAAAATGTATTTCCGATAGCCTATTTCATTCTAAACAAAAAATGTTTCTTGGGATTTTTTCCCAAAATGAACCAGTTCGCAGCAAAAAACTATTTTACGAACAACTACAGAGATACATCGTCATAAATGCGAACTGGCTTTATTGTTATTTTGTAGTTAGTACCTGCATTAAACGATTAAAGGGTAATAAACAAAATAATTTATTAATAACGAAACTCACAACATGCTGAAATCATAGTAAGTGTTCAATATGTCTTCCTTCAGACATTACGCATGCGTCTAAACGTCAGCGCATTGAGCCACGTATAAGCTCAAATATTACTGAAGTCTCTCCGATTACCCTGCACGCATCGATGATGCGGATTCTCAAGTCCTCTAAATCGCGAACAGGAGTACGATAAATCAAATATTGTAAATGATCCCAAATAGAGAAATCGAGAAGATTGAAATCCGGGGATCGAGCGGGCCAGTTCTGTGGTCCTCTTCGACCTATCCACTGATTTGCATATGTTTCAGTTGAATGCTGACGTGCTACTCGACTAAAATGGGTGGGCGCCCCTTCACGCATAGAAAACATATCCCTTCTGACACCCAAAGGAACTTCATCCAGCTGTACTGGATGACTTCTCTTAAAAATTGAACGTATGCCTCACCATCTGATCGAGGAGGTAGAAAATGAGGCCCAATAACTCCGAACCACACGTTGAGTAAAACTGTTCTAGATGGTTAGTTTCGAAATAGCGTGAGGGTTTTCATCACCCCATATGTGGTAATTATGAAAATTGATAATCTTGTCCCGAGAAAAACTACATTCGTCTGTGAATTATATCGTCTTCAGAAAATCACAATTTCTTCTAATCATTTCCAGCATCCAATTGCAAAATTCAACACGGTTCGGAAAGTCTCGTTGTAACAGTGCTTGTACTTTTTGCAGATGATAAAATTCGAAATACCGTCATATGATCAACATTTAACTGGAAAGCAATCTTTCTATGAATTGAAGGGGTTATATTTTTTAGGAGTGATTAATTTTTGGGAAAGAAAGTTTTTGGCTTTCTACAACTCCATCTTGATACAAAAAAAAATCGTAATTCATGAATGA
>WOGN01008066.1:0-11492 GCA_015342105.1 Leptinotarsa texana | reverse complement strand
ATGGACGATTTTGTCGACGATAAAATGGACGTAGTGCGCGATACGTTTTCCGCACAGAACCATTATTTTCGAAATAAAATTGCACTATTTGCAAGCGATGTTCAGGCGTGAGTCTATTCATGATGAATTGCCAAATCAAATTAAGAATAAATCACTTGACAGCTGTTAAATCGGTCGCCATCTTAAAAAGTAATGCCAACTTAAAGTTCTATACCTCAATAAAAAAAACCCGTTACTATCATCTTCATCAAGTAACGGCCAAATTAATGAGAAAAACAAACAAGTTCACTTCTTCCAATTAAGTTTGTACCGAGTAGAAACATATGTTATGGAATTGAAACAATCATCATTCATACAGTGCATTCCATTTAAAACGAGCCCAACCTGAATAACTTTTGGTACAATGATTTCCAGGAAAAATAAAAAAGAAACACCTCAACAATAGTATACAAGAGGACACATTTTGACATACTCACATTTGATCTAACTTTACCTATCGCACCCCCAGAGCATGTCACCATTTTGTAAGTGGATCAGTTGTTTTGTATTATCAGATGTTTCATGATGAACAAATTTCAACAAAGTAGAATACATAATGGTCCGAAGCTCATAGTTTGGAGGCTAAAAATTATTTGAATTGAAAACAAGCCACCCTGAATGGATATCTACATAATCTGTTAATAGGTTTCATAGATGTTTTTGTGAAGTATACTTTAAAACAGTCTTATTTTGCCTAGTTAAGTATGAATTCGATATTCTCTTCATTTTGTATTTGCTGCTGCCCGTATGTTCAATGATAATCATCCAGGAAGAATTATACGACACAAATGTATGGAAACTGGATCTTTTAACAATAAGAAGCATAACCGTTCAGGAGTTGTCAACGATAAAACTATTTGTACTGCAGTTTTAGGGCGCATTGGACTAATGGAAAATTCGCAATCTCTTATTAAGTGAATCGGCAAAATTGTCGATATTGGAGTGATACGAATCCTCATTTATACCGTCAAGTTCATACCCAACAACCTCAAAAATGTTTGGGGTGGAATTTTAGGTGACCGCATGATAGAACCTTTTTCATTCATGATAATTTAACTAGCGATAAATATTTGGATATATTGGAGAATCGAATAATACCGTGCATCAATAAGAACATTGAGGAGGATATAAATTTATTCAAAAACGAAATAATTTTTTAACAGATAGAGGTTTAAATTTGAAAAAAAAAGTCAAATGCTACTTTTTTTCTTAAATATTTCCGACATAAAAAATAGCTATTTTTCCATAATATGAAAACATCCAGTAAAGTAAAAATTATTAACAACTGTTGATGATAATAAAATATGAACATTCAAACAATCATCATCAAACGCGATATCATTGAATTAAACATTTTTTTAAATATTTTTGGGAAATATATGAACGAATATTCCTTTCCAGCAGATTTTCAAACAATTTATATACGAATTTAGCTTTTTCAAGTCATATTATTAATTATTTTGTATAATTCCAGAGGTGGATGGAGTATCCATCCCGTGGTTTATTAAATATTACCTGATTCATTATTTAGTGCAGGATGACCAAATTGTAATGAGATATCTAACTTGTTTAATTCATTTTGTGAAAATTCATATTAAATATGGGATAGAGAAAATACCTTTTGTCCAATTTCTAAAAATGGGACTAAAGTTATTTTCTCTATCCTATATTTCATGAGATATATAATATGCGAGAGAGAATATGAACATTATAAATTAGAATTTGTATCTATCTGAAAAATGTATTCTTCTGATTCCCCCCCCCCCCAGCAATGAAATCAATTCTTCAATTTTATAAATATGCCTTTCAAAATTCAAAGCTTCATCAATTATTTGGTTAATTAATTAATTTGATCTCCATTTTACGGTTCAGTATTATATTGTTCATACTTTTTTGTTGAATCGAGGTCATCTAACCATTGCTCAATTTTGATCGTGTCGTTTTTTATATCTATTTTCAATTAATTCTCATTTTTTCCGAATGAAACAGTGAATGGATGAACGACTCATCTTTGTTTCTCACACTTCAGATCACGTGTTCGCAAATTAATATTAAATGGTTCATGGGTCAGAGAGCAGACATTGCAGAATTAAAAGAATATCAACTGAAGCATAAAAACTTTATAAAAAATCAAGTAGCATTCCAGAAATGTTCAATTTCACTTCCACTCCAGTATATATGGAAAAATGGATCATAGAAAAGTTTATTTATATTTCCTATATATTTTATATTCAATTTTTATAGATAGAAGCCTTGATTTCAGTGAAAATATGAAAAATCATTTTGTACCCCTAAAATTCATCCCATCCATCCCTCTTTCCTTGAATTGACTTCAACTCAATTTTCCTACATTATCCAATAATTTTTATGGATTTTTTTTCCTTTTTGTGCGTTTCCGATAAACTTGTGCACTGCTCTATAAATATTATAGGGAAAAACGTCCGATTTTATTTCTTGATCTTAATAAAATAATCAAAATTGAAAGATAAAACTGGATCATCTGGCATAGAATTAATCTAGCACAAACACTTCCACACACCACTACTGCAATCTGCTAGTATAGTTCATCTCCTGATCACGCCCATTTGGTTGGTGAAACATTCGTCTGGAAGATTATTGCAGTTCTGGTGTGTGGGTGCAGTGTTCTTTGGGAAAAGTGGTTATCCCAATTCAAAAAACATTTTGCCTTCTGAGGCAATCAGAATTTGCAATATTTGTTGGGCTTACTTTTATAAAATATTTGTTTCTTTTTGTATAAATAGGTATTAGCTAACCTAGCTGAAATAACATACAGCATAAATGTAATGGTCATACTTAATTGTCAAAAAATATTTTATTCTTTGAAAACAGTAGGTTTCACTCAATTTTTTGTGTAGCTTGTACTGCTCTTTTAAATAAGAAAGTAAATGCTGTGTTGGTCTATTAAAGACCTGAATATTTTCCAGATGTTTCAGGTTTCCCCACCTGGATCACTTTAACTATAGTGTTCAAAATACTCTTGAGATCTGATCAAGTAAGATGAGTAACAAACAGTGTGTGCAGAGGCAATTATTTGTGCATTTGCACTTTATAATTAAACTTGATGATGAATTAATCAAATGACTTGAAGAGTTGTCTTGATTCTCTAGACTTACTCAACTCGATAATGAATGGATAACTCATGTTTTCATCCTAAAGAAACAAATCCAGATTGTTGTGATGATAATACAAAAAACATTGAGTATAAATTTATTTTAGGTGAATTTGGACAGTCTCCAAGGATTTAAAAGATATACATCAGAGAACATACCTATATAATTCACTTAGTCACAGTAATTTCCCCTCCTGAATAAACTGAATCTCATGAATATATCAAAACCTAGGTTGCTGCTGCAATTCAAGAGAATCCGGCAAGAATCATATTCCTAAATACTTTGATAGGTGTATTCTATTTCCATAAATAGTTTTGGACATAAAAAACTTATAAAAAACAGTTCTAGTCTTGAGAGTTTTTACCGAAAGTTGACATATCATATTGTTTACAATGAAGTTTAATTGATTTTAATGAAACAAGCCTGGATATTACCGTGGCAAATCAAACCGAAGTTATCCATTACTTCGTAGTGTTAGCACACCTATATCAAATAAATCCAATAGATCAATCACCCCTTCATAGAAGAGTTACAATATTCAAACGGATAAACAACCAAGGCATTGAAAAATTGACATGACGTTGATTCTTCAGAGTTTATTATTAATGAAACTTTTCACTCACCTTATAACAAAATCGTCGATTTAATTCAATTTGGCACTGCACTCATCAACGAGCAACTACCATACCCCTCCACTTAAACGATGAGACTGAAAATTTTCACAGAAATTTGATACTGAAACGAACTATTTATAAATTCACGCATGCGTGATATGAATCACGGACACATTTTTTAGCTATTCAAATTTCTATCAATTTTCAATTTTCTAAAATTCATATCGAAAGAAAACAACCGAAAACTAATTGTTTTATCTTTAATGTAGTGAGTAAACCACATATATGTTTTGAAAGAACTACAATGAACCTTATTCCGCCCTCTGTCATACAGTTTGACTGTTGACATTTAACGAATAACGATCTCTGAATACAACAGTTGTTTATAAAATTTAAAGGGTGTACATAACTATATCGTTAAATATTGTAACTTAGTTTTTATTGTAAATAATTTAGTGTGGCAATGATTTTTTTAGAGTTTAAATAGTATTTATATGGTATTTATAGAAGAGTATTTCTGTGGCTTGGAACGAAAATGACCACTATCAATAATATGTCATTTTCCTACTCCACCAATCTGAATATAATCAACTGAATACTTTTAAATTAAATAATTTTAATTTTTGAGGCATTTCTAATAATCCTTGGGTTCAAGATAGCAGACACTTTCTCGCTTTAAAGGGAGGTGAAAGTTCTTAGTAACTCCATCCTTGAATATTACTGGAGTTTTTTCCCAACACCAAACTGTTATTTTAACACCTCGACACGTTTTTCGATCACCAAGTATTTCCAAGAAGGCCCCGATAAAATGTGTACTTGTCCCAATATGAATCTCAAATTTCCTATACAAATATGTTGTGGTTTTAGCACATCTCTGACACTATTCAGCTCCCTAAGAAGCAAATCTGAGTCAGGGGTTTTAAGTTAGACATGAAACTTTAGCTGCCAAAATGGAGGGTTTATCTTCAAGCCAGCTTAGATTTGATAATTATTACAGTACATAAAAACGAGCGAAATAAGTAGGTGACATTAGGTTTATGTGTGTGTGTTTCTTGAAAAATAGTTACGCGTCATAAGTTTATGGGTTTTGTGGTACATTTTATTTCATATTGTATGGTTCTGTGTAACTATTTTGACAAGAAACATCAACTTGGAAATTGACATTAATTAAGACAGATTTGGCAACTTGACCCTTTGTTTTACAATGGCAGAAAATTTACAAAAAAGGCCATCCAAAGGCATTTTAAAAAATTCTAGTAGTTTTGATAAACAAGATTTGCAGCCTAATGCAAAGTAAGTAGAACTGAGAATCAACCGTATATTCGATATTACCAGGTTTGGTAATATTTTTTCTTTTATTAATCAATGAATCTTTTATTTTCTTTCATTATAGAAAAGCCAAAGAAACGAAATGGGACGAAATGAATATAATAGCAACTCTTCATCCTCCAGGAAAAGATTATGGTCACATGAAAATAGCAGAACCTAAAACGCCATACAATTATGCTGAAATGGATGATATTGATGGTTTAGATGCAAAAGATCTAGCAGAAAAGTAAAGATGTAACAGGCATATAATTGAGGTATATTAATGATTCTGTCATTTTGTAGAATCAAAATAGGAGCAGATAAACCACCCAAAGCAATGCTGGTAGAATCCGATGACTCTGATGATGAAGAACTGACTGAAGAGGAAAAAGAACGAAAGAGAGAATTTGAAATGAAACGAAAAAAACATTATAATGAATTTCATGCATTACAATTGGCAAAAAAATTATTAGAAGAGGAGGAAGATGATGAAGACGATGGTGAAAGTGGTGCTCATTCTAGTAATAAATCAGATTAAAACGAAAATACATTCGAACATTTCCCATTGTTGTGATGAAACTTTCAAAGACAGAGCTGTATATACTCTGTGAGTTATATGTATATTTATTGTTTTTATTTTATTTATTCGAAAAATAATTACATAAGGATTGCCTAATGACAAAAATATGAAGGGCTTTTCAGTTCATAAATCTAATAAAGCAGTTGAGCTTCCACAAAAATTAGTATGTGCCATGCCTGATAGGGGAGAATATTTTAATTTAGTTTCTAGTAGTATTTGAAAGAATTTATTTAATTTTTACATTTTTCTGGCAATCCTTTCACAAATCAATGTTTTATTTTTGAGAAACTATATTGGCTGTGTCAAAATATTTATTTTGTATAAGAGAACACTCCTTTATTATAATTCAGATAACATCTTCATTTGATTGCATATACATATATTCATCTGTACAGAGGATTAATACAAGCGCCTATAATAAAGTTAATGAATTTGTTGAAACTTTTTATTAGTTAAATGAATTTTCTGACAATTTATGTATTGTAACCAGTACAATCAGTGTATCAGTATTTTTGCCAGTGAAAAGGGAAAACAATATTCAAATGGAATGATTGATTTGTATGTTTGTTTTGATGCCCTTAGATTTGTATTAATTTTTCAGCATAGTCGGCAAATACTTTTGATACTTTTTTTATTTTTTTTCAGATTAATGACTTACATTACTTAGAAACTAATTAACTTGTATTTGAATTTATTGACTGAAAAACCATGAAGCAATCAAATGTCAGTAATTAGTTTGCAATTAGAAATTTTGAATATAATTCTCATTCTTGTTTCTTAATTTTAAATTTCAAATATGGTTAAATTCATTACACTTTGAAGAGACTGCATTTTTCACAATGGTACTAAATACTAAAGTTCTTTATGCCTTCAATGTATTATGGTACTAATTGAATAATAACGTTATTGAATATATTTTATTGTTGCAGAAATTGCCCATTTTTTTATTTAAAACAGTATTTATATTCAGCTTGATGCGAGAAAAGCATGGTTGAACATTTTTGAAAACTTATTATTAAGGATAATCGAATAAACAAACAGTTTGTTGAGGTGTACATTTTATTTTGTATAGTAATGATTTAAAACTTGTTGGAAATATTCTAAATTGAATAATAAATACTACCCAAATAAAAAAATAAAGTCTGTACAAGTGTAAATTCACTATACATTACTCCCAAAAACTTAAAAAAATGAAACTTGCAAAGAAAAAATACCCTTGGGAAAAAGTGTAAACAACATATTCAAATATTTCTTACAGATACAAACCAAAAGAAAGGCCCAATCAGAAATAATTTCACCTATTAACATTGAATTGAACACAAACCACTTTTTAGGAAAGAAAGTTTTTGGCTCTCTACTACTCCATCTTGATACAAAAAACAAGGATGAGGGAATCTTCCAAGGAACGAAAGGGAGTAATCAATTCTAAAATAAGTAACTATACATGGATGTGTAGATCATGCAAAGAAGTAACTTTCATGCATGATCTACACATCCATGTATAGAGTTACTTATTTTAGAATTGATTACTTCCTTCCTCTCCTTGGAAGATTCCCTCATCCTTGTTTTTTGTATCAAGATGGAGTAGTAGAAAGCCAAAAACTTTCTTTCCCAAAAATTAATCACTCCTAAAAATATAATCCCTTCAAAACAAACCACTTTTTATTCCCAAATTATACACTAGACATTCCTATTGAAACTATAATATAATTCATGGACCATGCTGAACTGAGTGATACGTCATTCCTAGTTTGGGTAATTTAAACAAGCTCATCTCATACATGGATCATATATTTTTAAAATTTTTGAGTCTTGACACTATAATATCTGAAAAAATTAATATTTTTCAAACCCCGCTCAATTGATTTCCATAATTTTCTGTGTAATAGGGCTTGTGCATCTAATATGTCGCTCAGAAACGCATGAAGAGACATCGCAAAAAAATGTTTTTGTTTTTCAAAATCATAAACATTTTTGTAGGGCTGAGTATTTTTCCTATTTTAATGTTTTTATTAATTTTCATTGAAGTTGCACCTTTTCAAATATATTTACAATATTGTATCTTAATAGGCTCCCATCAGAACATTGTATTGGGTTTGATTCCGGCATGAAGCAGATATTTGTCTCTCAACAATTGAACTAACCATGCTGTCAGAAAAGTGGCGCGAGGATTTAGTAACAAACTTGCAAATATCAGTTGATTATTGGATTATTGGTTGTATGCCCTTCAATAAAACGAAAATGAAATGAATTTCCATAAATACAAATTTACTCAGTAAATTCTCTATGAAGTTTATTTTAAAGGTATGTTTCACATCTAATTTTTAAAGAATCTACTTGAAATTATGTTCTTGGATCTCAAAATGTGTGTCAATTCATTGCAGTAGATTCAAACACACAGAAACTTTTGTACAAGAGAAATCCGGACTGGTATGCCCTGGTCGAATGGAATTAAATGTTTCCTTTTCTACTGCGGCAGACATCATCACTGGTATGTGAGTTGACTGCGAAGGTTATATTTTGAATTCTCAGTAATGACTACATGATTTCAAATATTTCAAGACTGAATTATTACTTGATCAATGAGCAAATCTCATTACCCTCTAGAGCAACGCGGGTTGCCAGCAAACTCAAATGAACGTCTTCTGACAGTTGGAACTTGGCTCCGTTGATTTGAAAAGTGGGAAAATGTCAACTTCTATAATGTAATTTCGAAATTTTCACTTTGAATCAAATTTTAGGCGTTATTTTTGGTTAAACCAAATTAACCAGACCTTATTACACAATCCAAATTTGAAATCATATTTCTGAGTTAGTTAAATGTCTGAGAAACTTAAATCCGAAATAAAAGATGACATTAAAAAATTTACAGAATGGCCTTTCTATACTTTCTTCCAAGTGTTGCGAAAAATGTTTAAAACAAAATTAGATTAATGATTAAAGAAAGATGTATAGAAACCCAAGTGTTTAAACCGATTAACTTCTGTTTTGGCAAAATCCCTCAACGCGACATATAAGATAAATGATTTTTGTGCAATACTGATGAACTGAACAAGAATCGTTTTCAAATGCAAATGAACAAACGGTATGTGCTTAGCGCTTTTGTAAAAATGGAATGCCAAAGTACGTTGTATTTATTTATTTCATGAAAAATCATAGTCAAGAGTGCCGTAGATGGAGTGTTTCCTCAAACTATTATCTCCACAGGAAGGAGTCCAAAAGATCAGTCTTGGATTAATGCATATTGACCAGTGTTGCCACGGGCAGAGGTTCAAGTTACATACTTTTTCACACCAATAGATATAGATACAAACACGATTATCTGCAGTGTTTTTTAAATGAGTGACATAGCAGCTTATAAAATTGTCACTTTCGATTCTACAAATTGATCATATTGACGTTTTTGAGGCGTGTCGAGGTGGTAAAATAACGGTTTCGTGTTGTAATAAAACTCTAGTTATATTCATTACTACACCAAAGGTTCCAAACAGTGCATCACAAGTACCACATAATAAGTTTTGGAGTTTTACATCACCTTCAAATTCATCAAAAGCATATGTTAATTCCTGATTCTATTGATTTCTAAACATTATAGAAGATTAAGTTTCAAACTCTTCTCTTCTAAATGTAACACGTCGTATTCATGATTGAACTCATGTTCTTGTACTGGTACAGATACATAGATGTTATCTTAGTCTGTTTTACTGGTATAGATTGTCAATCAGGCAAGTTCATTGAATTTGTCAATTCCATCCACCTGTCAATAAAATTCACCACTGAGAGGCAGGTAAATAATTCATTTTGATAATTCACTAGTATTTTGTGTACTGCTCATTGTATGTATTTTGATCGAATAATTATTATATTTATTATTATTATAACTATTATTGAATCATTCTAGTCATCCATATCTACAGCAAATATAAATGAAAGAAGACATGTAAACATGTAATACATCACATTCATTTCTTTCAATGTGAGAATCAAATATTAACATATCAACTGCTTTGCAACGCGTAAAAATTTTGCAAAATTCGGACAAAGAAGAGCCGAATTAATATCGCGTTTGAAGCCGCTGTATTCTTGGTCAACTCTTGTTTCAAATTAATATAATAAGAGTTCTTGAATTTATCGATGAGACCCCTAATGAATTCGATGAAATTCATCTATTGGTCGGTTTGAAGTATTAGCTCGTTTCTATTGGTTGAAACAATCCATGAGAAATTTTCTGTAAAGTTAGACAACTCGACTTCACACTGATTGTGCATTGGTTTCACCAACGGAAACACCATAAGTTTTAGTTCTAAAAATAAATCCCCTATCATGGGCCTTAACAAATAAACACGGAAAAGAAGAGATAAAGAAACGCCATTTTTCGTGTGTCATTGCTTTGTACGCAGTAAAATTTGTTGTGTTTTCGATATCAAACCTCAATCCTCAATATTATCGAGATTGCATTTTGAAGAGTAAGTTAATAATGATAGGATTTATTTCTGAAAATTCAAGCTTTAAAAACACTCAGAAACAATCCTAAAGCTTTTTTGGTAAAAATCAGCTGATGTATTGTCATTATCTTACAATATTTTTCATTTGAATTTAAGTAAAGATGTACTTCTTCGTTAATTTATATTTACGCCCCCCTATTTCATTGTTAATTTATCGATTAATTAGGTAAAGCATGTATCAATGATTATAAGATTAATAATTATTGTGTTCCATTGTGTTTGAATATAATGTGATGTCACTTTTACTTGTTATTGAAATCTTGTATATACTAGTTAATTACCTATTGAGTCATATCCTATTACTGTTGTCTTTTTAACAGAGTAAAATGTCGAGCAGAAAGAAGACATTATTGAAGGTGATCATATTGGGGGATTCCAGTGTTGGAAAAACATCCTTAATGAACCAATATGTTAATAGAAAATTTTCAAACCAATACAAAGCTACGATTGGGGCAGATTTTTTAACAAAAGAACTAACTGTTGATGATCGAACTGTTACAATGCAAATTTGGGACACTGCTGGCCAAGAACGTTTCCAGTCATTAGGTGTTGCATTCTATAGAGGGGCAGATTGTTGTGTTTTAGGTAAGAGTTTTTCTATAAAAACCTTTCATTTGTAGCTAATTATATATTTGGCCCAGTAATTTGAAAGTTTCAAAAAAAAAAGAGTCTCTAGAACTTTCTGGTGGGAATCCCCCTGTATCAAGCTCAATTCAGGATATCACAAACAACTCATACTGGGAAGAAACATATTGTGATAAGATTGTTCTCTGTTATATAAGAAACAGTCTTGATTTGGGATTTCTGATACTGCATTTTGTGGATCAGAAATAACTTAACTGAATTTAAACTAGGATCTACCTGGGATATATAGTTCAAGAAAAATTGATTCATAATTCTTCTATGAATCCTTTCTACTTTTCTATTATTCCATCAATTTTAGCAAAAAAATAATAATTAGTGGTAAAAAAATTTATTCAAGGGACTACATCCATTCAGTGTTTTTGAAGAGGGAGATTTTGTTAATAAAGTAAACCTATCATACAAATTGTCAAATAGTTACAAAATATACAAAAATCTGTTCAGTATTATACGAAAATCCAATCATTAAAAAGGTCAAGAGAAAATGAACAATAGTTCAATTGTTTAACAACAGACTGTTGGACATCTTTGAATGCTCGTTTGACAACAGACTGATGACCACTTAGTGATGTAAACTTCACTATAGTCTATTTCAAAAGAGTGTAGAGTAATAAAATCTCATTAAGTATTCAAAAGCGCTACAGGGTGATCCGTCAATAAATTCTGTCACTTC
>WOGN01008065.1:0-11494 GCA_015342105.1 Leptinotarsa texana | reverse complement strand
GTTCAGAGAAGGGTACTGAATGACGATAATGCGATTGGAGTGATTGGTCAAGTCATCGCCAATCCCAGATTAAGTACCAGAGGTTTATCATCAACGGCCGGAATAAGCCATATGAGCGCATGGAGAATCCTTAAAAATCACAAAATTTCATCCTTACAAAATTAAACTTGTTCATGATGATTTTGACAACCTTGATAAGGAGGTGCCACTCAATTTACCTAAAATGTAAGGGTGGTAACCAACCCCATCCCCCGAAAAAATCTCCTCGTAATAAACAAATAATTCTTAATTTTTTACGAAATCAAATGGACACGTATTAGCAGGTTGTCATAAAAAGCAAAAATGAATTTTTTTCATGAAAGTTCTGAACGTAAATTGTACCTTAAAAACAATTTGATTTATTTTAAAAACAGTTGAACTCAATAAAAATACCTTTAAAATACCTTAAATATCTCGAAAACTAATCGTTACAAAATTTTTCTTGTAACAGAGATGTAAAGGTATTCGAAAGACCTTTAAAACCAGGTACCACTCGACCTACTTTCCCTATCTAAATAAGGCTCGTCGGATGCACTCCTCCGAGGGGGTGCGTACTACAAAAAATCTGGTTAGTCTGAAAGGTGGCCCCCTTTAATTAGAAATCGACGTGTTCGAGATTTTTTTTAAAAAACGGCTCTGTTAAGTTTTCGTTGTTACATACTGTATACAGTAAGCACATACGTCTATAAGTAAGGTCAAGCTACAACACGTTGAATTGCGCCTTCTTATGTACCTGCCAAAAATGGATATACTAGTACATTAATTGGTCTCATTTCGAGAAGATTTCAAAGTGAGCGGGAGTCATATTAAAAGTATTAAAAGTACTCGTTTTATATATGATGACGAAGATGTTTAAAAAATCTGTTAAAAAACTATTTTTTCGTTAATAAGCTGTCGCCCTAATATGAACGACAACTCTCAGAAATTGAGTAACTTGTGCGAGCTAAGAACTAACGACGTCCTAACTTTTAATGTGTGATTCCTAATACGGTTTCAGAATCATCCCAGCTTCAACCAGATTCATTCTCTCGATAATTGCATCAATAAAATCCACAAGATAAATACCAAACCGTGTGAACTGACGCTTCAATAACTTCAATAATTTTCATGAATGAACTACAGACTAATTAATTAGAAAACTGAAAGAGCAATCGACATTCACCTCACTAAATACACAAATAGTCAATAACACTAATTGCTTCGATCTGATTTCTCAATTAGAATTTATCATTAATATCAGAATTAGAAGAGCTTACATTCTTGACAATAATAGTGATTATTATTGAGATAACCCTATTTGTATGTTATCAGATAATCTGCAATGATTTTTCTACATATTTTTTCAGAAATAAATTAATATTATTATTATTAGTAATGAAATATCAGCACCTCAAAAGATCATTAACGTTAATTTATAATTTAATTCTTCGATGTGAATACCATTCTTATATGTCTAGTTTTGGATCGTGAGATATTCGTGAAGAAGGATACTACGTCAAAGCTGGCAAGGATGTCTGTTTGTTGGATATTGCAGGATTTCAAGATTTCAATGAAGTGATAAGTACGTTGGACATATGATGAGTATTGCTCGACTCATGGTTGAAGAATATTGAAAAGGGCGTATGTAGGGCATCCGAAGGCACTGACGATGTTCTCTCTTGAAAGAAACGAGATATATCTTCTTGTAGCGGGAATGTTGTAGTTGTTGCTTGATCTTTTTTTCGCGATATGTTGTGGAATCTCTGATTAATGTTTGGTATTTCTGAGAGTTGAGTAATGTAGTCATCTTTTCGATGAAGTCGGTTGTGTTGAGTACTATATAGTGGAATTACCTTTGTCTACCGAAAGAATACGACATAGTTATTCTTTACCGAATAAAATAATAATTAGTGCTCTTAGATAATTTTTAGGTTGCTCCTTGTTATGAAATTGATTAATATTACTATTTCTCGGACTCCTTCACAAAAGAATTTTATTTTGTCATAGAAAATCATAGAAAAACTTCCTTTTCGCAAGGAATGACCACAATTCTCGCTCGTTTAATAATTTAGTATACTATTTCCAAGGCCAGGTGGAAAAACTATCAACTATAATATAAACGGAAACAAAATAGTAAATAAATAAGACATACACGGTAATCATAACCTCCTAATGAACAGATTCAAATTTCTATATCCTAATTCATCGCTCAGAAAATTTATTCGATACCACACTAAAGAAAAAAAAGGCGAATGCTCTCTTTATTAACCAACGGGGGGGCGTACGAATTCTGACCAATTAAAATATTGATGTGGATTCGAATGAGAGGAAACGTAGCCAAATGGTGAATGAGAATTTATGACCCGAAAAGGAATTGATATAATTGTCGTACTGACGGGATAAATCACTGAGATCAATGTAATTAGGGATAAACGGGCAGATGGTTAATTACTGGTTAGGTTGCAAACGTATGTGAATGTTAATTCATACCGAAAGTTATCAAATATATGTCGATTTTAAAAAATCATGACTATTTCGAAAATTATCGAGAACCGAAGAAGAAGATTTCGTACAATATTCATGAAACAGAAAAATGTCCGGAAAATAATTTGGATACTAGTGGCGTTTCAAGTGATAATACTACCGTTCATATCAATTTACCAGAATACACGAGACCGATAACATTTATTTAAAAAAAAACATGTGATGTGAGGCCCGATTCAGGTGTAGCGATCTTACAGATAAGCGCTCAATATCAATATAATTACTTTGTGTTTCGTTACTTTCTGTTAATGCGGTTATCATCATTTTGGCTGTGAAACCTAGTCGATTGTTACTGATCTTGAATATGCTGACCTTCTACATCCCATTTCATGCTTCCATTCAGAAAAAAGTGAAATAGAAAATTCCGCCCCTAGAATACAGTGAAAAAGGTAAGGAGCAAATTTTGAGATAAACGATTTCATAACTGACACTATACAGTATACAGATATGACAGATATGACCGTAACAGATTGTTCAAGCTAGAAGTCCTCCAAAAGTTATGATGAAAATTTAATTTTGAATGAAAATAATATACCTCAGACAAGAACAGTTCAAACCATCAGTGAAAGGACTGCATTTGCTAATGAAGTGAGTTCAAGAAATAATTAGAGTACTTTATGCAACACAGCAGGACTCGAGAATGATACAGAAAATGTGGAACGAAGGCAGTTTTTTAATCATTATGTTAAAAAATCTGCACAACAGGGGGAAAATGTTGAATGGCTTGCGAATTATTTTCTGACAACACAGTAGAAACAAGATGTGGTGCCTTGTCACATGTTCAGCAAATGAAAATGTTTTAGAGATCCTCTAGAAGGTATTTATGTTAGAGGCGTCTTGATGAAATTATCATCATATATACGTCTTTACAGAAGATCCCGGATTTCAGCAGATAGTTGATATTGGTAGCATATCCAAATGTTACCCTCAGTCAAACGAGTCCTTAAAAAAAAGTCCCTTCAAATATTAGTTATTCCAGTTCAGGCTGTCACCTAACAAGCCAACTGCGAATCGAATGGAATATACTAAACCACAGACCCACCACTAGTAGAAATAGATGGAAAACGTTTCTGTTAAGGAGATAATCTATACGACAACTCAGTTTTCAAATTTGCAAGTTTAAATATTACCATGGTGAACAAAAGTCAATCTTTTTCAAATCATCTAAAGGAAAAAATTATTCCTTTATAGCCAGTCTTCAAGTATGCCCACTGACTATATGTGATGATCAATCTTTCTCGCCAATAAAGTTACGACCACCATCGAAATAACGCTCTCTGGTGTTGGATAATGTAGGAATGCTTTGTTTTTGATCTCTGGTTACCTTGCATTAAGAGCTCCGAACTAATTTCGTTCGGAGATCGATGACCAAGTTTGGATCTGCAACAGATCGCCTTTATAGTTGCCTCGTCCATCACTGATATTCGTGTATTGAGTCTTTTGTTGGTCCCATAGATAGCGTCTTCGTGAGGGAAATGTCAGCATTTTCTTAACAATAGTTAGTCAGATCCCGAATCGCGTGCTCAAATCAGTGGTATATCTTCTCGGTTAAGGGCAAGCTCTCTTTGAATCCATTTGTTCTCTGTGCGTTGGATTAGATTTTTCCACATATTTTTTGATATTTAGGAACTGCTTGGCTTGTCTTTTTCTACCAACACTGCAGCAACACGGAAGAATTGCGTTTTTCTTCCCACCTCTTCATAACATCTATACCAACAAACTTCTTTGCTGTACTATAGACTGGTACAGAGAGGGTTGCACATAAAAAGCTAACCTCCTGTGATTCAAGGCCGCAAATACACTAAACATGACGTTATACAGTCTTATCAATTAAAAGAAGGTCTGCAATTATTCTGAGCAGATTCCTGCTATGTAGAAGGAGTTTTTCAGTTCATTTTTCTGGTGATTCGTTCATGCAGGTTTTCCTGTGTCCTCGGTGTATATTTCCAGTTGCTACATTATTTTCTTTTGTGACACGATGAAACGTCGAGAACCAAAATGTTTCGGCTCGTGTGCGACTGGCCTAAACATGTTTTAAGTTCCATAAAAGAATTTTGACATTTCCAGGTTGGGTCATCAATTAATTGGAGAAACAAATTTGCACATGCGTAAAACCCTTGAACGCCACAAGGAATGTGTAGTATTTGAAGATTCATTTTCCAAATATCATTAAGAGACTCACCCTGTAAGTAGTAACATGTAGTTTTACAAATATCGCAAGCAATCTGCACGAACTGAGTGCTTTCTTCTGCAATTATTGAAATCGGGTCATTTGCAATACGAAATGTGAAAGAAATGTTATGCAGCTTCCTAATTCATGAGTCATCGAACAAATCATTTGAGGTTATTCAGTGAATGGTTATACGGTTATTTGAAGTTGCTTGCAACGAAAAAAAAACATTAGCATGACATTGTGGTAAGAAATACATCATCTTTCATAATACAATGAAATTAGACAAAAATCACCCATACCTGGAAAAGTGAAAACAAAAGGTTTTCAAGTGACAATAGTGAAACATTTCCGTGTGTGATATAAAATCAAGAAAGGTGTATGTGGATACGAATGAATTGGAAGTTATACCAAGGTGCCAGTAGTTCCTTGAGATACACATACTGATTGGCCAGCCGACTGACGTCTTGTTGAGCTGGTTTTCAGCTGCCCCCATTGAAACAATATGCCTATTTTTTAAAGGATTCAATAGTTTGCTACTAAAGAAATGGGCGGGAGTTACGCAACTATTTTGAAACGTACACCGTCCTAAATTAAAACGTCATAAACCACGTCATCATAATTATACATTTTGTTAGAAAAACATCGTCATCAGTCATAAGATGCATCCAACAATGTATCAAATGACAGAAATACATACGAAATATATAGAAACGGGTTTGAATAACAAATAATTATGATATTATACAGAATGTGTACAAACCAGAAATGCCACTCTATCAGATCGGTATGTCATCGATTTCAATAAACATATGCCTCCTTCATGTACTCCAGTGATATAGCAGGATTCAGTTTTCCCCAGTGTCAATTTGATCAAATAGTATTATGATATTTTACGAATTTTTTCAGCTCGCAGAATGAGCAGATGATAATTTTTTTAATTGTGATTTCTGTTTAGTGCCATTTCTACCTTATATCTCCGCATTAGTATGTAATTCTGAAAATTCTCAGTTGATTTGCGATATCATGTTATGATTGAGGCAGTTTATGACTATTATATTTCTACATTTGAATGTGATGAAATTCGCTGGATGTATATGCTAGTGCCGGTTATCAAAATATTTCTATATTTTTCGTTTCTCTGATGAACACTTTTATGTAAAAGCGGTACGATTTGTGGGATTTTTATGTATATTTCAATCTACTTTTTGATACAATGATTTTATAAACTATATTATTTCAGAGGCTTCCAAACAAATATCCTTAAAGGTTGAAAAGTGTGCGAGCTAACGATTAATGAGGTCTTGGCTATTTATGTATTGTTACGATATTTACCTGGGGTTCGTTTTTAAAACAACAACACTAATAATACTTAGACAACTTTTATTTACTTGATACACAACTACTGCACTGATTATAATTCACTTAGAATACTCGCTTGCTTGAGACTTCGAACACTCTCTTACTAAGCTTACTACTCTCTTACTAATAATAATCTCTGCCGAAGGAACTCGCTCTTTTATAGTAAGATCGATGCATCTAGAATTTCTAAATGCATCGACGTTGGAATTCTTTTCGATACTTTTTCAGTTAATCGCCTAGGGAGGCAACGTGCGTGTGACGTCATGCTTAGGTAGAGGTCGCTTCGTCGAATTGGGTGACCATGGCTAGCGGCGTTACGGATTTTGTAACAGTATGATTCCTAGCACGACCGTAAACCGATACCACATCCAAATGATACTCTTACTCAGCGTTGCTTCATTCTGATAGTGAAAAAGTTGTAAATGAGAGCCCGTAGCAGTTTGCTCGACGTCGAAGTAAATTTATAGAACCTGCATTTCCTAGATTATGCACATTAGTAATGTAGAGGGCTACTTTTGTTGGTCCGGCTTTCTTCAGTTTGTTATATAAGCTAGATGAGGTTACACATTAAACGGTTACCAAAAGATATGACGAAAATTTAATTTTTGAATGCATTACAGACTCCACAAAAACTGATACCTAATCCTACAGTTCAAAAGTTCAAACCCCACACCATTCTGGCAAACCTCACAATCCAGTGACGAATTTTTATCACCCCCATCATAAAAGTAAACAACTCATGTGATAACCGAGCTTTTTTTTTAATGCTTTTTGGCTTTGTATCCTATTTTACTGTACTATAATTAACGATCTCCTCAGAAGACACCAGTTAACAACGTACTTTCGAATATAATTAATCTTGAACTAGAGTTGCGGGGGCTGAACCTTTGTTCTCTTTTGAAACGAATTCGTAACAATTAGGTGCCGACAGACTACGATGCGAATCACAATTGTTTGCAATTTTCACTTGTTAGCTCACCCACACCAGTATATTTTTAGACCTGAATTGAAAAATTGGTCGAAGCAAATTACATAATGGCATCTATTCATTCAAATTCATTGCATTACCTATTATAAGATATGGAAAATAGCTCGTTCTTTTCGGGACAGGTTTAATAATTTTTTACGGGACAACACAAACTAACGACATAAATTTGCTGAAGCAAAACGAATATGGAAAATAGTTGGAAATTACCGTAAATTTGAAAGAGATCTAAATTTCAAATGACGGGGATCGTTTATTTCGTTTATTCATAAATTGTTTGAGAAAATGAAAAGCTCGTTGTTTTTCCATGCAAGAGTCCAAAATAATTGTTTGCATTTTTGTTATGGATTTTTATTATAAGATAAAAGTCAGAGCTTCAAAAAAAAACAAAAACCAACAATACCGACCGAAAATTATCGAAAATTGGGAAGGGATCAATATTTCAAACGACAGGGTTTATAAGACAACGTTTTCAAAATTCGGAGTCAATTGATTGAGAAACTCAAAAAACTTGCTGTTTTTCTGTTTAAAAAATTAATTTGGATTTTTATTATAAAATAATGGGAAGACAGAGCTGCAAAAATCAGTGTGCAAAAAAACAAGATACAATAATGATGTTCACAGTGAAGAAAGAGCAGAACGGTCATTTTGATTTTTTTTTTCAAGGAAAAAACACAAGCATTACGGGAAAATTCTTAAGGCGCTCTCAGAGCGATGCCTGTGCGAAAGTAGCGATTTGCACTGGATTTGAATCACTGGAGATCAAATCGATTTGGAAAAACATTCTCATGAATTTTATTCCACATAAACGCAGTTCTCCAGATGAAAGAGTGCTTAAACAGTGAAGTTCGAGGTTTACTGACTTGAACCTCACAACGATGAGCAGCCAGAAATGTACCACTATTGGTGGAATTGAATGTGTCAAGTCACTTGAACACCTCCCGTGAAAGTATCTGTAGGAGAGAGACAAATTTCCAACATTTCTTTCATGTTCCAGGCTATCAAGGTTGCACGTGATGTTCGCTTCTCCAATCAGGCGGATGGCTCTTTTCTGGATGGAATCCAGCAACTTCAGGATATGTTTGGGGGCAGATTTCCCTACATGAGAATAATACTCCAAAGAAGGTCTGATCTAGGCTTTATAAAACAGTTTTCTGGTTTAGAACAGTTTTCCAAGCTTCTGAGAAGCAGCCTTTGCAATTCCAGCGACATGATTGTGCCAAGACATGTTGGTGTCCTTTCTGACACCCCAACAAACTTATTGAAACAGAAAGCGACACTCACTCGACATTATTATATCCGGTTTGGAGACATTTATTTTCTTAGAGAAAACTGATGCCTGGGTTTTTGTGGAATTGAATTGAATCCGGTTACTTTCGCCCCAATTCGAAATCATTTCTAAATCCTCATAGAGATATGCAACCTCCTGCTGTCGGTGAAGATGTGCCTACGTAGCCGATGTTCTGGAATCCAAATGGAATGACGAGACAAGTGTCTGTCGTCAGCAAAATAATGAATATATTAGATTCTTGGTTTTTTCCAATAAGTCGTTGATACATAATAAAGAGAGGTTTGGAGACAATGTGGATCTCTGGGAAACGCCAGTGCTGATGATGAAATATTTTTGAGAGGTAGGCATCGACCGCTACTTGCAGGAAGTCGAAGAGCCATACACAAATATGATCCGACAAGCCATAGCATCGCAGTTTGGCCAGCAAACCCTCATAACACACACGATAAAAGGCCTTAGAATTTTCAAGCGCAACAGGTCTTGATTCTTCTTGTTTCTCGATTGCATTATTACAAATATGAGTGACATACGATAGAAGGTAGCCCATTGATCTTTGTTTCCGAAAGCCATATTGATGATCGCTCAAGATGTTGAAGCTTTCCAAATATTGGAGGAAAAGGTGGTTTTCCATGATTTTTGATATCACTGATAGCGAAGCGACTGGTCTATAGTTATTTGGAAGATTTGTCTTGTCCTGTTTGGGAATAGGCTAAACGCGAGCAATCTTCCAACAAGAAGGAAGAATCAACCCCATTTTTGCAAGACAGGTTGAAAAGTCCGCAAAATACTGGTGCGAGTTCATTTGCGCACTTTTCAAGTACGATGACAGGCACTTCATCAGGGCGAAAATTACTTTTTGACATTGTGGATTCTAGTGTGGGAATAGTGGATAGTGACTTTCCAAGAAATTGAACGGTGGAGTGGGGCGCAAATTGTTCAGCTAGTAAATTTACTTTTTGTATCGCTGTTGTTGCAATTGAACCATCCGCTTGTATCAGTGGTGGAATTGTGGATTTTGTAATTTTCTCAATAACAGCTTCAGCTACCAACCAGAAGGATCTAGACCCGTTGAGATTGGCAAGCAGTTCATCCCTAATTCTCTGATTGTGAAGTTCTTTGCTTTCATTTATCCTAACTTTGCAGCTGTTGCGAACATTAACAAACCTAGTTCGGTTTTCGGCACTGGGATTTTTGCGCTACTGTCGGCAGGCGAGATTTTTGGAGACGACAGCTTGCTCGCAATTTTTGTTGAACCAATGTAGTTATGTATATAAGGTAATCTAAGGTATAGAGATACGTGTAGACCTTATTCATCAAACTGAGAATCAAGACTCTTTCGTCCTCACACATTCACAATTCACCTCTTGAATTACATAAAACATCGTCCCACCTCACTACACATGCTGACATCCACCATCATAACACTAGAAACTCTGACAATATCAGAATTTCTAGATATAGGCTTTCTACTTCACAAAAAAAATCTTTAGATTTTATATCAGAACAATGAGTATAAATAGATTTAAACGAACCATCAAATCGAACTTGCTAAAAAATTGTGTTTACTTAATCAATAAGTACTTGGAAAATATTCAAGGTGTGACCTTCAGCCTCTGAGAACATACTTACCGTTTGTGTACTGTTTCTGTATGATGATTTGGTTTTGAAGTGTTCCTTATATTTTTGTATTTTTATGCGCTGTAATATTTTGTGATTACTTTTGAAAGTGTGATATTGTATTACTAAATTTTCTACTTAATATCTTGTAAGACCAAATGACTTGCTATAAATATGCGTATGTATATGATATAGCCAAATAAATCATCTGTCTAATTATCTATCTATGTATACATATTATTAGTATTTGTTATAATAAGTAGTATACAGTAGTGGAGTTTATATGTATCTTCATTGTTCTTTTCATTTTCTTTTCATTATAAAAATGTAGTTATTCAGTCTCTCATTCAGTGGCCTTGAATGCGAGGAAAAGTTGAAATTTTCTAGTTTATCTATTTTCTTCTAACACAAATATATTTCTTTTTTCAGCTCTTGTCATCTTGTTTTAAAAAATATTGCATTTTTCATTCAGATTATACTTTACAATAAATGTTTTGTTGCAGAATATTCGAAAAAGAAAAGAAGAGGAACGATTGCAACAAATAGAACAGAAGAAAGAAGACAGAAACCAGAAATTTTTCGCACTAAGAAAAGAACAAGAAAAAATTAGGAAAGATTACGTCGATAAAATGAAAAAACAAATTTTTATGAATACAGGAAATGCGCGTGAACTCACGAGTGCATTTGTGACTAGTGAAATATTATATGAAAGAGAAAAGCAAAAGAATTTTAAAAACTCGATTCAGGAGCGAAACCAAAAACTGGAAGCGGAATTTGCCGAAACTGTTAAAAAGAATGCCGAGGATGAACTGAGAGAGAAGAAGGAAAAAGAAGAAAAACTGTACAAAAAGAATAAGGAGCATGGAGAACATTTGAAGAAAATGTAAGCATTGACTTCCAATATAACTATATTTTAGTACCTATTCTGGGAGAAAAAACTATTATTTGAAATGACCACGTTGTGAGCAACATCTACTTGTTATAATTCAAAGGCCAAACTCAGGGAGAATAGTGACTATTAAAAAAATAGGTATAGCTTGTCATCTAACTATCTCTCTTCAGATATTTAACTAGTTGTAATTACCAAAATTCAAATATTCGTTGTTGATACTTTGAATTATGCATTATACAACTGTTAAAACTATTGAAAGGAATTTCAAATCTAATTCGAAAGCGAGATATCTTGTAGTTTTCCCAACATAAAATTTTGTTTTTTGTTATTCCTCAGTTTGACGACTCTACCATTTGGTAATGGACTTTTTGTACTCATTGCTGAAAATCATTTGTTATTCAATTTTCAAGTTGTGATCTTTACCTGTATTCTGTATATCATCAGTTTATAATCAAGGTACCTACATTGTATGACATAGAACTTATGAAGCATATGAAATATTTGGGCGTTAATAAAGCTTTTTTTTATAGAGGTATAGAACTTTAAGTTGCAATAAAACAACGATGGATTATTCGATTGACATGAATTTTATTTATCCGAAAGATAATCTTGTGG
>WOGN01008063.1:0-11494 GCA_015342105.1 Leptinotarsa texana | reverse complement strand
GATTAACCGAAAATAACAATTTTATTTAACAAAAACTGAATTTACAAAAAATTAACATACAAGCTACAACCAAACAAATAAAATTAAAATATTAATAGAAGCTGAAAAATAAAGATTAAAAAAATCATTATTAGCAAAATTGAAAAACAAATTGAAAAAATTAAAGAGGTTTCAAACCAAGTTATGTCACGACGTTTCGATTGTTAGTATCCACAGTTATCACCCGAAAACGATTGTGTGGATTAACATGACAAATCTGAAAATTTCCTTTTCTTCCCAAAATACACCAAATAACCGAAGTTTGAGAATTTTGTATTCATTTTCTGACTTTATTCGAATATTTCTACTTTTTTGCGTTACAAAACATCGATGAGAAATTTTTATTGCATTTTGTTATTCTATTCGGATATTACTAATGTTTTTCTCAAGATAATATCATCGAGAGATTTTTACTGCACCGTTTCGTTTTGGAGAAATCATCATCAACTTTATGTTTTATATGCTCCGTCAAAATAGTAATATTTTTCATAATGAACACAACGATATAAACATAATACAATTCTTTATTATTTAAATCAGAAAAATGGTTTTCAATAAATTTCGATCTTTCAGTATAGAAGGAGCGGAAATGAACTTTTAAATACATCTCTAAATGCTAACGTGAAAAATAAATTCATGATGCCTTTATGGAACTTCTACTATCTTTTGTAATCGTTTTGTTTATTTGTAAGATTTTCATTCCAACTTTTCACTTTCTCTGCTCATTTGCTAAGTTTTTCTACTGAAAATTACTTTTTCCTGACTTCTAGATTATTCTAGATTGTTTGCAAATTTCTTGATTTATTGTTTTTACTGGCGCATTCACCATATTATGACAGAACTGGGTAGTACGTCCGTTTTTCAAAATATTATCACTGGTTCAAACTATATGTGGTTAATAAACGACCTTTGCAACGCATATTGAAAGATTGCTGAGTTGCTGATTGGTGATGTTTAAAATATGTTTTTCCGTTAACCAGCTATCACATCCCCACGAACGACAACCCTCAGAAGTCGAAACTTTACCTTTTAACGTGTGATTCCTAACAAAAAAAAGTTTTGAGAACCTTTCAATTTCATTGACTATTCAATCTAAAATACTCGCATATCAATTTTTTTTGGCTTTTTTATATACCTCGACTACTTCAAATATAGCAGGAAACTTTACATTACAGTTGATATATTCGAGCTTTCCGTCACTGATGCGTATTGTCTCTTTCATTTGGAAACAATGAGTATTTTTGAGCATCAAAAAGCTGTTAAATTTCTGGCAAATCACAAAGTTCCATTCGAATTGTTCCTATGTAGAAATCCTCAGTGACGAACTAATGCTTTGAATGAAAACATCAAAGGAGTATGTTTCATAGAGACAACAAAGAGAGGCATATAACTTCCTTTCATTGGAGAATATAAGTGAAATTTCAAATCTTGGAAATTCTTACCTGAGAATTGAACACATTCCAAAATTGGTACCTTCTGAACTGTGACTCATAAATGACTCAAAAGAACAAACATTATTCTGCTCCTAGTTTTATCATTTCAAACAATAGTCACAATGAACAAAACATAATTTCGACATAATCCTAAAAATATCAATCACCTCAATATCAAGCTCAATGAAAAACTTGGTTGAATTCAATCAACATGTCATAGTGTCCTAGACAAGTCAAGGTTTAGGACTCGTCTTGTGGTTGCCAAATTTCTGATTAGTCACATTCTTGCAAACATAGATATAATGATTTGTCGTCAAATTCTCCGTACACACACGAGAATGTTGATGTTGATAAATACCGAACAAATTTTGAACATTTTTCAGTCAAACTCACGCTAAATATGCGCACACCCGTGCCTCAAAACGGCTTCCTACATAAAAGTAACACGATTTCCAGAAAGAATTCGTGGCGCCTATTTTTTTATTTATGGTCGTTCCAGTTGCCAACAGCTCGTGAAATTTGTTCGAAATATACAAAACGGTTGACAGTTCCTGAAGGAAACAAACAACTTCAGATTAATATTAACGTTGACTGATTGAATGTCAAAAATTCTACTTTTGAAGATTAAACTTCTAGCTTTATATTTCGGAGCAATATTTAATATTTTCAGCGGATGCGCGTTTATTCCATTATTAATTCATTCCACAAAAATATTTTAATGTTTCAGTTTGCATTTGTCATTGACTTCATATTTTATTACCTTTTTTTTGAAATGTTTTTTGTATAATGTTAGTATTTGCTTCGAAAGTACTTTTTCTATTGAAAGAAGTACTGAAAGTTACTTCATTGCATAATCTACACATTTTTGTTAACAGTTCATTCTGAAATTGATTGCTTTTTCTACTTTGAAAGATTCCCAAATTTTTTGTATGAAAATGATATCCTTTTGTGACAATTACTATTTGTTGAGTAAATTCTATCGATGTATCTCCATCCACAAAGAACCACAAGAAGAAAAATCATTCGAAACAATGAAATAGGTTCGATAGTTTTTTTTACTTATTTTTGGTATATACCATTCCATAAACAAAGCTTCGTCAATATAAATCGTTATATGTAGCTTTGTCACTGAAAAATAAACGAAGGTTTGTTGAGCTAAATCAATAGATTCAACTTTGTTTATTTTTCAGATTCTGGAAGGTTATGTAATGAAAAGGATAGTAAAACGAATTGATTCGTTCACAAAAAATGTATTTTGAAAAATGGGATCCTGAGAAATGGGTGAAATATTCAATAAAATGGTTTTCATTCATCAGTTGTCATTCATTCTACATTATTGCTGGCTTTAATTAAACCAAAATCAGCACCACAGTGTCTGCCATAACAAAAAAATACTATTCACGTCATCAGTTGATCCAGTTTTGACTAAAAAGTTACAAATGTCATCCATTTTTCATACATATTTCAAGTCATGATACGTATTCCTATAATAATCGAAAATAATCAAACAGTACACAAATATTATTTCCTTTGAATAACGACTTTATCAAAATGAGAAACAAAACTTTTTGGTACCAGTTCTCCACAGTGAAAATCTTTAAGTTCGCCATCGAAACAACATAAACAAACATTTTATGAAACGTTCATCATTTTCTCTCCTTCGTAGCCCAGTTTAGTTTGGACAAATGTCTTCAATGAAGCTTTCCAAAATTTGAAAATATATGGTTTCATAAAAAACTTTTTTTTGTTGCTTTTTGTCAGGTGTATACCCCACTTCTCCTTATACAATAAAAAACTTTATTCATTAAGCTAAAGACCTACTTAACTTGCCATTTCCGACTTTGGCATTACAAAAAAAATTCTACAGCGGTAGCATACATTTTCTGAACTTGTCATGTTAATTCAACTTTTTTGTTATTGTTTATTCATTGCTATTTTCAGATTGAGTTGAAAAACAGCCTTGGTAATCCCCCTATCCACCTTTATACTAAAAATTGTTTTGTTTTTTCTTTTTCTGTTTGTTTCAATCATACTTTCATGGTAAATAAAGAAGTACAAGTATTATCATATCTGTTACCCTAAATGATTATGTTGCATATTTGAATCATATGCAAACAATAAACCTCTTCATTGTATCTTATGAATCACATTTCACTCAGTTTCATCCAGGCCACTTGGGTGATTGACCCATTTGAGACATGCCTATGGATTCATGACCTAGCATGATCCAAAGAAAACATAGGTATTTATATAACCTCAATATCATCAACAGGAAACCGATGCTCTTCATTCATCCAAAATAACTTTTCGCACAATGAAAATTTGTTTATGCACACCAAATAAAAAGTGTCGTTGACTGCTTTGAATTTTATTGATTTTCGAAAAAGGCCGACTTTTATTTCTTGGCGCGGTGTTAATTTCGTTTTGGAAATTTACCTTGAACCCAAAGAGTCGTAAAAAAGAATGTAGCTTTCATGTATTGTTACACCTTGAATTGTCAACATTATACTTTCCTATTGGAAGGACTATCTCTTTTATTGGAAGTGAGTTGTACAAACTCACTTCTAATACAGAACGGTCACCAATTTCCAATAAATATAGAATATTATATGTGGAACATATTGATATTTCCCATCACGTGAACACATAGTGATTATATTATTTCAATACCTTAGATAAGGTATCTGATTGTTTTATTCCAGCGATATAATATCTCTTTCATTTGATATTCAATAAAGTACGTTGGAAAATCATCCTGCTATGGCATGGTAGAATGTTTTGAAGCAAAAACACATTAAGACATCACTTATATCGTGGTTTTATCATTGACGGTGAAAGCATAGAAAATTACAAACGTCAACAATGTCTAGGAATATTTGTTATGACACTTTCATGTTATTCATAACCATTCATTTGCCTGTTTTGGTTGACAATGAGCTTTTGATTTTGTTTACCATAAGTAGTCCTTCATGATAAATAACAGTTTATAAATAAGTTATTATACAGACGATTACACAGAAGTATTGAATTCAGATTCAAAATTATTTGGATTATCAAAATTATTCTGAATGAATTCAGCAGAAAAGTCATTCAACAACATGAAGGAAATTGGCATTCACAATTAGAAGAAAAATTAATCTTGAGCGGAAATATATGAATATGATTTTCATTTGTTATAAAAAAGTATATGTACAATATCAGATATCTAATAATAATGTTTTGTTAGCGTATTTGACTGAATCAGAACCATTCAGTTATGATAATAACTATTTCTATTTTGTTTCAGAAGATGAAAACGGAGGATAAGAATAACATGCCAAAAGTTCGTATAGCAGTGATTGGCAAATCAAACGTTGGAAAATCAGGTAAAAATATGTCCCAGAATAATATTAGAAGTCTGGTACAATTATTCAAATACATTATAGATTACGTTCCACAGAATTAAACTCTCATATCAGTATGTTTCTGAAGAGTGATTCAAGGTTTTTCAAAACTCTTTGGTAAATATTGCATTTTTCTGTAAAATTGTTCCATTGAAAATTCCTCACAACGAAAATATTTCCTCAAGCAGAATAAATTGATGCTTGAATCGATAAAATATTAGTGAAGACAAGTTATTTGAGAAGAAAATCTATTGACTGTAAACATTTTAGGTGCCAAAAAACTACTTTTCGAATCAATTATGTCAGATGTGTGTTTGGATTTGACTGGTTTTCAATAATATATCGAATGTGATTAATAGATTCATAGAATATATCAAGAAGCACCAAACAGGTTTTTACCAGTTTATTCGCCCACTCTCAATTTATTAACTTAAAAATTTGATATTATAATGTGGAGCATGCTCATTTTCATACTAATAATAAAATATTTATTTTCCAAACTACTTCCGTTTTAACTAGAAAAAGTTTGGAAACACATACAAACGATTTTTGCGAAAGAAACATTGATTAACTAGATTATATCTAGGATTTTACTAACGAATTTGTAGCCGATTCTCTCAACGAGAAAAACTGCAAATTCGTAAGTTTTGTGAAGGAAAGTAATTAACTTATAGAAACGTCACATCATTTTTGAATTTTTCATAGAACATGTTGGAAGATCCAACTTCACAGTAATGTTTTTTAAAACTCCAAATGTATTTGGGGCATTGACTATATAACCTCACTTTGCAGTTCCTGAAGAAAGGCTAATAAATTTTCGAAAGCTTGGACAGAAAAAAAAGTTGTCATTCTTTCTTGTCTCCAGCTGCAAAAATTAGTATATTGCACACTGTACTTTTTCTACGGTTGCGTTTTTTTCAAGTATTGAAAATTAAAATACATATATAATAATACTTGTATGTCATTAACTCATTTTTATATTTTATTCAAAATAGTAATGAACAGTTATTTGAACAATTTTGTTAAGTAATTCCTGGTAGGTCGTTATATTTCAACATGTTTTCGGTAATTGAAATATTAGCTGCGGTCGAAGTTGAAGTTGATAGGGAAACGTACTGAGCTTCCACAGCATTGTTGTGTTCTAATGGCGCGAGAATTTCATTTTCTTAGCTATGGAGTTGCCGATATGAGATTCAACAACATTGCTGGATTTCCAACCCCCATGGCGTTTTAAAGTTAAAAAATCTGCCCCTGCATTAACTAAAATAGTTGCAGATGACTTTCGGAAGCAGTGGCCAGTGTATAATTCAGGGTTCGGAAATTGCAAATATTTCGCTATTTCTTTCGCCATGGTGCCAAATTCATTTATCCCCACAGGCTGTTTCGTACATTTGCTATTTTTGTAATTAAAAAAAAACGTGTTTCATTTGTGCACGGTCGAAGATTCACATATTTTTTGTAAATTTGGAAGCATTCTCCTATGACTGTGACATTCCTAGGAACCTTGGTTTTAGTATCGGATAATTTTATGAAAAGAGCCGAATTAAAATCTTCCATGTCATAAATTTTAAATTTTCCAAGTCCATCACAACGGCATGCCCCTGTAAAGCCAATAGCTAAAGCAGCCTTTATCAGCAAATACTTTTCATCAGGTGCATCTTTTAAAAATTGTTGAATTTCTTCAGTAGTTAATGTTTTTGACCGTTTTGGAGCAAATTTTTCAGATTTGCTGTTTAAAAGTGCAGGTAGTTTTACGTATTTTCATATATCAACACCACAGTTTTTAATAATAAAGGTACTCTTCAGCATCGAGTAGTTTGACCGTAATGTTCATGATTTCAATCTTTTTGACAAATCTTCAAAATAAACTAACAAGGTATTTCCGGAACAAGAATTAACCTTGGCTTTCATTTTCCAGTCCATAAATTTCTTGTAAGCGATTTCATATTTTTATCTTGATGTGCTTGGTAGCAAATTACTGCAAACATCTATTGCTTTCTGAACAATTTCTGGAGTTGTATTCTACAAATCTAAATCTTCGTATTCCATTATATTCAATATTTAATAAATCTGAACTGTTTATACTATAAGAATAAACAATAAAACTATTTTCGTTGGGTAAGTTGATAGCAATAATTATGCAATGCTTCGATTTTGTTGTTATGGAAACGCCGACAATGGGATACTTGGATATTGCACGCGAATCGTCGGCGTAGCATTGTCAACATGGAGAACATGTCATATCAATCTGACATATAACAATTCATGACTGACTTGGGTTATCGTGACAAGAGTGAGGAATTATTTCTCACTGTAATGGTGGGTATTTCTCACTGCATGAGAAATCTTTCGTCTTGAACGTATGAAAGCGATGAGGAAAGTGGCACATTGTATAGCAACCGTAGAAAAACCATACTTCATTGAAAATTTCCAATGTATGACTTGATGTGTCATTATTTTTCAGCTGAAAATTACATATATCGGATTATTCTTGTATGTCGGTGGATATCTCTTAAATACTTTCATCATCAACGCTGGTGTTCACCAGAGATCCTCATTGTCGGAATACTGTTCCGAACCAGAAAACTATACATACCTCAAAAACTTTGGATGCTTTATAAAGCTCAGATCAGACCTTCTTTGGACAATTGTTCTCGTGTATGAAGCTCCGCACCTGAAGCTGCTAGATACCATCCAGAAAAGAGCCATCCACCTGATTGGAGACATGATCATCTCTCGCAAATTTGATAGTCTGAAGCATCAATGATTGGAGATTTGTGTCTCTTTTATAGATACTTCAACGAGATGTATTCAAGTGACTTGGCACATTTGATTCCACCAAGAGCGGTACGTCAGAAATACGCGACAGGCTGTGGCTGGTCATCCTTTTAAGGTTCAACTCAGAACACCTCGAATTCATTGTTCAAAACTTTCACTGCGTTGAGAACGTTTTTCCAAATGGATTTAGTCTCCAGCGATTCAAATTCATTGTGAATCGCACAGGCACCGCTCTTAGAGCACCTTGAGGATTTTGTTTTGCCCTTGAATAAAAAACAGAATGAACTGATTCGGGTTCACTCTAGAGAACTTCTTCAAGTCATTAAAGTTACGAATTTTCGTTAAAGATATCTGCCGTTCTTTATTACATTATTTTTTTCCACTTTGGGAATTAGAAGCTTTAAATTGATTACATGCTTCTACGACAAAAACTTCACTACAGTCACTCTTCATCCTCTCTTCTGGTTGAAGTAATTTTACTTTTTCTCATAACTGTCTCCATTAGATTTATTTTCAACTTTTCCACAATGTTCATAATATTGTTACCAAAAAGAATATTATGAATTATCTATGACTGTACCCCAATTCGCAAAAGTTGTCAAACTCTGGAAAGAATACATTTACATTCTTCTCAAAACTGTATAATGGAAAACACAGGCCCAATCAAAAATGTTAAAAAAGCGAAACTTGAATAGCTATAAAAGAACTTCCTAACGAGTGTAAATGAGATCAGTTTATCAAGAAAAAAACTCTAATTTCTCCATTAAAACGACATGCTTGATTATGCCTAATTTGTGAATTGGCAAAACTTAACTTCCCTATAGAGCGCTTGATTCGGTATGCTCAATAAATTCCATAATCATATTAGCATTCATGATGCTTTAAATCAGACTGAACACTAAGGGAGAGTTCTTAAACGAATGAATATCAAAGGTAACGGAAAAGTCTTTATAGAATAAAATGAGAGGAATTTTCGACTTAATTTTCATCTTAAATGTCGGTACTTGAACTCATGATAACTTTTTAATTTCAACTGTATTTTTTGTCCCAAAATATATTCTTTTACGAAATTTTCTGCAGGGTGATCAATTATAATCAGCGATGAAGATATGTTTTCTATTTTTCAATAAATATGTTCTTTAATATTTTCAAAAATCACATACTACACATACAAAGTTTGCCTCTATTCAAAGGTCGAAAATGATATTGTTTACTATTATTTTCTGCAAAAATTTCATCTTCCGAAAAACTTTAATCTAAATTTGATATGTTATGAAGGAATCCTATTTGGTGATTTGAATACTGAACACGATAAAATAACTGATATAATTACAAATTTGATTTGAATTCATTTCTGATTTGTATTTTATCAACTAACAAGAAATTTTGTTGAACCATTCTACATAATTTTTTTCGAGTTCATTTCAAGAAAAGTATCTCGTCTGCAAAGACCACCAAGAAGTTTCAATGCTGGTATAGACTTTACGTAGCAAAGTTAATGTGAATAACGTATTTGCTAGAATATAACTTTGGAAAACCCAAATTATTTCTCTAACAGAAGTCGACCATCATATTTTTGTTGATTTGACAAATAATTTCTGATTTTTATTTCACTACTTCAATAAAGTCTAATGCTATATTCATTTCCTTATTCATTTCAAGTTGTACGGTAATTTTTTCCAACTTTTTTTTCAAGATCAATCTAGAACAATTTCCATCACATAAACGCAATCTATGGAGTCGTCATTAAACTTTGAAATTATATTCATAGCTTTTACTGTAAAACAGAAACCATATAAAGTTTTCTGTACAAAACGATGAACACTGAAGGAAAAACAAAGGTCGGATGAACGAATAAATGAAACTGTTCACCATAGAATTCTGTCATTGAAACGGTACAATCAAAATGTAGAAATACAGATTATGATCGAGTATCCAAAAAAACCTCATTACGCTACTCTATCTGATATATCAAAAGTTGCCTTGAGATGGCTAGTATCAGTGCAAAGTTTCGTGAGAGTAAAATATAATTCTCAGGTGTAACTGAAACCAGACCACCAACTAATATATAGGTCAGACTGAGTGACCTATTAAAACTAGTTTCGAAGAACACGCAGCATGACACCATATTTTTGAATGCCTTCAAAAGGTGTGGTGTACTATTACCCATTCCAAACAGCCGATTGTATTCTTTTCATGAATCACTTTGTTGAAATTTGCAGGAAATTTCTAGCCGAAATCATTGATATGTATCGGAAAGTGGAAGGAAAGTGTGTCCTGTTGGATATAGGATATAAATCGAGAGTTTAGGAATAAGGGATTAGTGTTCTTCATCTCCTGAAAAAGTCAAACGCGCTTCGAGAAGAGTATTGCATTTCTGGTGATTTGGAAGAATGTTTGTTTTGGGTAACATGTAATTCTGGATGTATTGAACCTCCATACTATCAGACCCAGCTAGCTCTCTTACTACCAGAGTCATTGGAATTCATATGAATTCTACATTATTCAAAAATGTGATTTGCAACCTTACAAGTCAAAGAGCGAAATATCAATATTGCCTCGATATTCCCAATTCGAAAGCATTTCGTAGCAAAGTGCGATTCCATTCAGAAATGGAAAAGTATCAAAGCAACACTAACAAGCGCTGCCTTTTTTAGAACTGTTCCAATCAAAGAAGACCTTCGAATGCAATGAGAGAGCAACAGTATAATGCAATCTATTACAGCGGTCTACCAGCGATGTCGATATATATTCCCGAAAGATATCGTTAGAATCTGATACCGTTCATCATTTATTGTCGTTTATTTCCGAATGGACGATTGTTGCCATTACTCTACATTAGACGGTGACAAGAAATTTATCATGATGAGAGTTGCGAATCAATTATCATGAATCCCATTGACACAGGGCGTTGAAGTATTGGAATAAAATGAAATTATTTCGTTAAAAAATGAATTTTGATAAAAAAACGAATCTCCTATTTATGTACGAGAAACACTTGCACACTAAAATAAATATTTCTAATTGCACGCATACGTACTTTATTGTTGAAAATCTAGATAAAAAGTACTGTACAACTACTCTCATAATAAGTTCCATTTCGGAAAAGTGCTAATTATGCAATAGGTTTCAAAATTGCATTCTGAACATTTCTTTACAGCAACTAACAGAATCCATCTGTAACAGATATTTTCCCGGCTAAATTTTCATTCTGAATCGAATGTATACAGTGTATGGTATACCTAGAGACATTTTTATCTCACTGTATGTAGACCTTTTTGATCTCTGCACTACAGTGAATCAAAAGTAATGTTGGTTCATTATTGAACCATCATAACGCACTCACGAATCCAACTAGATTTTGCAAGATATTAATAGGAATAATTGCAGCAACGTGTCGGTCATATCTTAGTTTATACAATCAACTGAAAACTGTCACTCAGTGGAGCCAAGTTCCGACTACTTCTGTAAATTTTGAATGCAATTTTTGGGAAAATGTGAGGGCCGAAAATTCTACCACGAACTAAGGATATGGAACTTTCCAAATAATACACTGTAAATATTTATTAAAACAATGATAAAAATAAAATTAAATCAACAATAAAAATATACACTGTATATTTTCTGCAAGCCAACAGATTGAACAACAATAATAATAATAATAATAATAATAATAATAACGTCGTCCAATCGCTTTCCGAATCGGAAGGACGAAATCCCGGGCTTACGGTTCGGAAGATTGAACGGCGTCTACACAAGATGGAGGCTAAGATCACGTCGGCGAGACAACACGCGTCTCGTATCCAATGTGTGATGGACTACAGGGCGGCCAATAGGCCTTTCACGCCCGCAGTGCGGCGA
>WOGN01008062.1:0-11496 GCA_015342105.1 Leptinotarsa texana | reverse complement strand
ATTTATTTTTGAAAAAGAAGCTTAAACATTCATAAATACAAATTGCATGAATGGTCAATATATTGTTTGATCGGAAAATACTTCTGCATGATTCCCTATATGGCATATTTAAGATTATTCTCAACCTTCTCTTCTGAATGATAAACACTTTTTCCGTATCAGAACTGCTTCCCCAAATCATGATGCCATATTTAGCAGCTGCTTCAAAGTTTGCATGATACATAATTTTCATTGAACTGAAATTTAGAAATCTATTGAGAGTTGTCATGGCAAACACGACTGAATTCAGTTTCATGCATAATTTTATTATTTGCTCAGACCAGCCCAAATATTCATTAATGTAAATACCTGAGAATTTAGTACAAGGAGCTATCTGTAGCTTGAAAGAAACATGATCGTATTAGTTTTTAATTCATTAAGCATCAATTTATTACTTTCAAACCAATGTTTGGTACCGCCAAATGGATTACTCGCATTTTGCATCAGATCCAGGAAAATTATCACCCCCGCATATGTTATCAGCATAATTTGTAATAAACTGATCTTCTTCAATACTGGTTGCACATAGATCATTCATAAAAATTATGAAAAATATTGGACCGATAATACTATCCTGTGTTATTCCGATATTTGATTAAGATATTTCAGATTTATACATTTTTCCTTGAACTCTTTGAGTTCGTTCAGTGAGAGAAGATTCAGCCCATTTCAGAGCATTCCCTCTAACGCCATATCTCTCTAGTTCAACCATCAACAGGTTTCTATCCAAACAATCATAAACCTTGGAAAGGTCCAAAAACATTTCCAAGGCTAGTGACTTTTTTCCATGAAATATATTTTGAGTGAACTGAATATACCCATGTTGATTTTTACTAAACATGTTGCATTCATTGAAGAAGTCAATTAATTGTGTACAATATGCCAATTCAAATATTTTCGCAAAACTTGGTGGTATACTTATGGGTATGTAATTTTCCATCACTTCCACATCACCCTTTTTGCAAATAGGTTTCACCAAAGACAGCTTCAGTTGTTTAGGAAATATCCTAAATTTCAAAGAGTTGTTTATGATATAAGTTACAAGTTATTTTAGTAAAGTAGGTATTTCATCATCTCCACTATTAAGTATAGCGACTCATCATTTTCTGTAATATTATTGAAAGATGGAACATCTGGAATATATTTCATCATTTGGCGTTCAATGTTCAATAAATATTTATTGTATTCAACTGTCATTACTTCAGGATTCCCTTTAATTTTATATTCTGAAATGTTGTTTTCCCTGTCAATTCTTACATATACTCCACATGCACTTTGTTTTGTTATCAGACTCCTGAATTTTTTTGTGATACAAGTCTTTTTTTACTTTTATTAAAAGATTGTTATATTCAATGTTTGCTTCATTATACTACTCTTTGAAAATTGGGGCATTTCTCAAGAGAATTAGTAAAATTTGTAATATATGTTTATACTTAAGTACTTCATCATTTAAAATGGTTTTCTTATTGTTTTGTTTTACTCGTACCTTTTTGAGAGGGAAACATTCATTAAAGATATTTATAAAATTGCTAATGAAAGAATTCCATTGCAAGCCAACTGATGATATGCTGTGACTGTATGCTTCAACCCAATTTTGTTCCTTTAGTCTGTTGGTGAAGTTAATTTTATTCTGTTTGAAAAATTTGAGACAGGTGGTGTTATCTGCTTTCATTAAATTGACTGTTAAACTCATTATTTGTGCATCGTGATCTGAAATATGAGTTTCAACTATTTTTGTTTTATAATTCAATATTTTCAGTTGATCTTCAGTTTCGGTAATGCATAAAAATTGAATTTCATCGTTTTCTTCCAGAAATTTCTCTAATTTAGGAATACTGTTACCCATGGATTATACATTTTGGTGAAATAGTGAGAAATATTTTATTTTTTTTTGTAATTGGTTGTAGATGTTGATTTGTCTAAAAATCCTCATTTTGTAGATAGTTTTTAAATCTTTGAAAATTGAATCTTTTAAAAGCAACACTTCTGGGCCAGGCAGAAGGTTTGTATATTTCTTCCATGAAGTCATAATTGATACCAAACATGAAACATTTACTTTTAGTTTTTTCTGTAGGAAGTTCCTTCACAATTATGTCAGCATCTTTAAAAATAGTTTGATTTTTTATGTACTTTCCAATCTTTTCAGCAGTTATGTGTCTCTTAATCCTGTACAAGTATAGCCACACGTTCCTTTCAATACAAAAATCCTCTTTTGAGTCACTTTCTCCAAGATTCACTTTGGTTTTCTTCTTTTTGTTTTTATATTTTTGGGATACAACTTGGAAACCTTATTATTGGACGTATCAGTTTATTGAAGTGCCGGATTAGTGAGATTCTATTGTACAATCTTTACAATTTTTTTTTTCATTTTTGTAAAAAATAACTCACTGTAGATAGTTAACAAACATTCGAATATTCATAACACTGGTTACTTATGGCAATAACCAATATTTTCCTCAGCCTGACGTTTGAATTACCAATTTCAACCAATTTCAACATTAAAATTCAGTAATACGAGCTGTTTTTTTTAATTTTCAGAATTGTAAACCACTGTATGACCTGTGAGAAGATGCCAAAAGAACAAAATGTCTCTTGGGCATTGTCGATTCGCTGGAAATTACGAATCGAAGAATTGAGAGACATCTCTGTGATATTTATTATTAGTTATTTTTGTGGAACATGAGTTTTTTAAATGTATTTTTCCACAATCAGAAGAAATTTAAAATTCTAAAATAGAAACAAGTACAGAAACGACACATTACTGATTTTGCCCTGAAAAGTTGGACTAATAAAAGTGGGTTCGTTGAGTAAGAAAAACGATTACAAAATTCATGGATAGAGGTTTGGGTTTCGTCTGAAATATCACATTCGAAATCTGGAAGGACAAATTAATAAAATAGAATTCGGTGGAATTGCAAATTTGAATTTAATTGTATGAAACGAAGAACCAAAAACTAGTTTGTAAAGAAATAAATATCGCAACATAAACATAGTGAAGTAGGAAAAAAACTATCAAACTGAGGTTATTCATAACAAGTAACATTTCGACAGTGTTATAATTTACAAAAAGGAAATAAAATGTAATTTTGGAAAATATATTCAATAACAAATTATTATGTTACTTTTAGCATAGTATCTCTCAGGTAAAAATAACCACAATGAAGCTTTCCTTCTTTGATTGATTATATATCAAAATACTGAACACGTTCACAACTAAAAATACAGGTATGAATACATATAAGTAAATTATATATTCGTGACAAAAAATTACCAAAAATAATTTTGGGCACTACAAGTATGGCTGGATATCTCATTCAAATATGGAGATTTGTCAAATAATGATAATAATAACAATTTATTTTCCCAAGAAACAATACAGTGTTTATACTAGGTGGAAAACAATAATTCAAAAGACTAACTATAAATTGAAATACAATACCCAAATTTAGAAAACACACAAATCTTGAATCTAATTATGGAAAATATAAACAGTACAAATTGAATGCAAAACAATACAAATATGAATTGAGAGGGGTATATTTTTGCGTATGCCTAAACAACCTTTGGTTAAATTTCTTATGTTGTCAAATTTCATAAAGGCAAATATGTAATTACATTCGATTAATGTAAATTACATCCAGAGAGTGAATGTTACAACCTCAATCGTTATAGATAAGTTCTCATAATATATACAAACAATAATAATCCGACAAAAAACTTTTGTCAAGTAATATTGGAGTTTCATTCCAACCTCACACCGTTATTTTTAACACCTGACACATCTTCAAGAAGAAAATTAAACTGTTTAATCTTCCTGTTGAATATGATTACTTGGTGATTTAAACACGTCTCGAGGTGTTAAAAATAACCGTTTGTTGTTGGAATAAAACTCCAGTAATATTCATTACTACACCAAATATTCCGAACAATGCATCACAAGAAACTTGTGTCAAAGCAAATCACGAAAAAAACAATCCTAGAAATACAGGCACTTAAAATTTTTCATATATATCATATACATTCAAAATTGTTACTGTACTTGGGGATCTCGTTAACGATAAGAGATAGAGTGTCGGTTAAATTATGGCAAAGTTGCGTATTTTAGAGACCTATTCAGTGATGTAGAAAAATCGAATATAGCTCTTTTGGTTCTGGAGATAAACAGGAAAAACCAAAAAATCCCAAATTAATTTTTTGCCTATATTTTTTTTATTCTCAGACATATTGAAAATCGGTCCACATTTTGCTATTGGCACTTGATGTAGGCTATCAGAATATGTCCATGAGTCATCTGACTTGGGCCACCCCCATCTTTGAATTTTTAGATACGGACCTGTATTTTTGTTGTATTTTTTGTATCGTCGACTGAGAAATTAAAAATTAAATTTTATATTTCGGGATGTTTGTGTAATATTTGATTATAATTTTGTGAATTATTCCCTTTTGAATTACTGACCTGGAAATTGGTTAACTGAGTTGAATAAAAACACAATAGCAACGTTCACGCCTCCCTATGTACCTTGGAGTTTTTCGAGAGTTTTTTTAAATTTTTATAGGTACCTATTCATATCTTTTTTATTGCTCTGATTGTTTTCTACAATGAACTTCGAATACAACATATCTACAACAAAAATATATTATATGCGTTTGAATAAGCAGAAAGAGAAATGATAACAATAATAACATCCGAAACGAACACTATAATTGTAATAAAAATTGAATTGAAGTAATTTATATACACAAAAAATTAATGGCGCAATGAATGTTGGAATTGGAGTCCTTCCATTTCGAGACATTTTTGAACTCAGTTTCTCAAATTATTTATTGCCCTTAACACATCTATTTGCTGCATTTTGGCGAAATCATTCAAAATCCTCAATCTCGAGTCTTCCACATTTTCTATTTCTCTGCCTAAATCCTATTGTCCATCATAGAAAATAGTCCAAAATAGTAAGGTCTGGTGATCTTGCAGGCCATTATATTGGCCCAGTATTTGTCTCGAAATGGAAGGACTCCAGTTCGAACATTTATTGGGCCCTTAATTTTTTTGTGCATATAAATTAGTTCCTTTCAATTTTCATTACAATTATAGTGTTGGTTTTGGATGTTATTATTGCTCTAATTTTTTTTCTACCTATCAAAACACATATAATATATTTTTGTTGTAGATATGTTTCAGATAATCATAAAAGATTATCTTATTCGAAGTTCATTGTAGAAAACGCTCAGAGCAATGGAAATATGAAAAAATATGCATAGGTACCTAAAAATGAAAAAAAAATCTCTAAAAACTCTATGGTACATAGGGAGTCGTAAAAGTTGCTAATGTGTTTTTATTTAACTCAGTCAAACCATTTTCAGGACCGAAATTTAAAAGGGAATAATTCTTCCAATTATAATCAAATATTACCGAAACATCCTCAAATATAAAATGAAATTCAAATTCTCTGTACGAAGTGAACGTCCTCGATCCAAAAAATACAGGTCCGTATTTAAAAATTCAAAGATGGGGTGGCCCAAGTCAGATGACATGGACATATTCTGATAGCCCACATGCCAATAGCAAAATGTGGACAGATTTTCAATATGTCTGCGAATAAAGAAGATATAGGCAAAAAAATAAATTGGGATTTTTAAATTTTTCCTGTATACCTCCAGAAACAAAAGAGTTATATTCGATTTTTTTACATCATTGCATAGGTCTCTAAGATAAGCAACTTTGCCACAATTTAACCGTTTACGTTTACGAGATCCCTATGTACAAAAGTGAATTTGAATAACCCTGTATAAAAATGGATGTTTGTTGGTTGGTTGGTAAATGATAACCTTCTGTTTTTCTGTAACTCGCCACTAGATGACACTGTAGAAATTTTTTTGAAAGCACTGTTCTATAAGTTCACGAACTTAGGCTGCACACGCCTAAGTTCGTTGATTCAGATTCTGTCAAAACATTGAAACAGCAGCTATACAGCAACATAGTACTAATATAACACAAATCTACATGAGAAGAGTTGGGTTGTCAAAATTTTTTGGGAAATACTGTGATAGCAGCTTTCACTAATGCATTGTGGTTGCAAACTTTTTGGGCTAGTAATGTTCTTGAACATTTTATGTAATAGTTGAAATTGTTAAGAAATGTTAAAGAAACGTATTCAAATTCGTTTTATCATGACATAAATTTCGGGAAGTCCCTCTTATCCATTATTTGATTTTATTTTTATACAAAAAAAAAAGATTTTGAAGTTTTTATTTTATCATGTAGCTCATCAAATATATATGGACTATATACAGTTTTTTGTTGTGATAACAATTTTTCACTGTAATTTATTTTTTTCATCACGTTCAAGTCTGTTATATATTTGATTTATTTTCATACATATAAATGAAAAGATTATAAAAATATAAATGACATATATACATTTTTTACTAATTCTAAAAAAAGTTCAGTAGAGTGGATTATTTTAAGGAATTATTTTTAAAAAATTCCAAATTTAGTTAAGTAATTTTTACTGCCTCCTCCACAACCCGATATTCCATATTCAAATTGTGATTGAACCAGAGTAAAATAAAGTAAGTATATTGAGATGGTGAATTCTCGAGGTTTTTTTTTAATATTAAAATTTCGGAACAAAAATCACTAGTTTTTTAAGCAAGTAATTAATTTGATGATCCCATTTTTAAAAAGTTAGTCAATCATTATGCCCAAGTATTTGATATAATCAGCCTCAAGTATTTCAATACTTCAGTAATTTTAAGTGGACCTAATTTTGGTACAGACTTTTGGCAAGAATTGAATGTCATATTTGATTTTTTCAAAATTTATCGTTGATGAGTTACTATCAAACCATAAGCTTGAAATCTGCTTTCTCAATTTTAAATTATACTAATTATACTATATACAATATTTTTAACATTAAAATATATCTTAATAGTTTTGTAATTTATATATTCTTGACCCTCTCTTTGTTTCAATTGTAACCAGCTTATCAAATTTCTCATTTCTCACAATTATTTGTTTTACAAATCAACTTTTGTATTGATAACAAATGCAGTTTATTGATTCAAGTCTCTGTCGACAGAGATCTGTTGCCTTTGTTACAAATTTCTTCATTATTAAAAATTTTTAGACTTGGCATTCGGATTTATTATAGTACAATTCCATTAAAGTAACATCTAAATTCACAGAAGTATTATTGCATTAAAACAAAAACATTGTTGTCAAAGTTGTGATCCTCATCTGTTTGGTATAACTTCCGTACGCCACTGCAAAAGACAGCTTAAGGCAAAAACGTCAGTCATTCCTGAGAATTGAGTCCCTACTGGAATAGTATATAATAAAATATGGATTCTCTAAAGTTGTATTAGTTGCTTCAGAACTCTTTCCATTGCAAGGAGGTTTCAAAATCTCATTTCTGGGTCTCTTACAGTGTACTTACCAATTATTTCTGTTTTGTTTGTCTAATGTGTACTAATGCTGAGAATCGCATATTAAACTGTAAGACCTCGTCAATCCGTAGGTCCTAAAAGACTTTGTTGATTTTAGGGGATTCACTTCAGTCGGTTGAACACTCATTTCAAACCCCACCTCATCTGCTACTTTTTTCACCGAATTTTTTTGGTCCTATACTTTTCTATTTTATTATAAAAGTCTTGAGATAGTATTCCAAAGTTCTTACATTCAACAATCAACATTGACAATTATATTTGAACAAATCGTATTCCTAGTTTGCGTTTTCTTCATCTGAAGGCGCTAATTTTGTTGTGGAAACGCGCGTCGAGAATAGTGTTGCATTTTTGGTGATTGGGAGAAGTGCTCGTTTTTGATTTATTCTACGCCACATGTTCCAGTTTTACTTTCTTTTAAATTGTAATCTGAATTTTCTTACAATGTAAATCGGGAATAAAACATTTCTGAAGTGTATTTTTAATTATTCCAGAAGACAATGTTATTCAATAATTTCCATTTTTGATGATTTAACAACTTTTTGGGGTAAGTCAGTGTCGGTTAATTATATACCTGTAGATATTTGCTTAAAACTTTTTCAAATCATGGAAAATCAAATTACTCAAAAAAACAGACAAAACATTCTGATTTATAAGCGGATTTTAGTTATTTATATTGAATTTTCTAGCTGTGGGACTCGATTCCACATGTTACCTTAAATATTGTAAAATTATTTTTGTACTGTATAAATTGTGCCATAATATAGCGATAAAACTTATCTGCTTTCTCACTAAATCTAAATGAATAAAATATAATTAATTAATGCTATTCGATAAAGTGCAAGTTATTGATGAAATTATGTTTTTATAAAATTCTCCAAAATCTTTAGTGAGAAATTCAATGATATCTTCATGAACGACTGAAAGAAAGTTTCATTGTTGTATTGATTTGTTTTATATTGTTATCTATTACTTTTACTATTGATTTTTGTCTTTATATAAATTTGTGAAATGTCTTAGTTTAATTTGATGTAAATTGACAAAAATTAAGCATGTAATATATCCAAAACTGTTGAATCGTCAGATATTAAATCATTCATATCAATCATTTATTCACTTTTACTTAATACTAGCGACCTGTCCCGGCTCAACACTGTGCAATGCTAATACTAAAAAAAATTGTTTAATGTCTAAACAGGAATAAATTTCAATAACAAAACATATTAATATTATTAACAAGCATTTTACAGTTTATATCTGCCTATATACACACAATAAACATACATATATACATACATACATACACATATACATGAATACAATAATAATTTATCAACTAGAAACACCTGAAGCGAGTAAACAAAAAATAAAATAAAGTAAAAATTCAGGAGAGTTAAGCAAAAAATTAGGTGCAGCAAGCTAGGAGAGTAATTGAAAAAAACCTTAAGTCAGATATAGAGCTAACAAGTAAAAACATAGTTCAGGTGTATTACAAAAAAAGAAAACCTAATTCAGCAGTAATACAGTAGTAGTAATAAGCTCACATGGTAGAATAACTTTCAGTTTGGGCTCACGTATTTTGAGTGTAAAAGTTTCTAACGTGGTTCATAATAAATGTCGAGATTTTCAGAGTTGATTGTAAAGTTTGCTCATTGCAATAACTGGTGACTTGAGTAAAATGTTTGTTCTAGAATTTGGTAGATAAAAAGTCAGTTCATTTCTAGAATTGATTCGTGGAACATGAAAGTTGAAGTGGGAGTGTAGTTCGGGACAGTCAATCAGATTATTCACTAGTTTATAAATGAAAATTATAGAGTAGTAGGTTCTTCGCTTTTGAGGGAATAATAGATTTAATTTATTCAGTAGTATTCTGTTGTTGATGCCTTGTTCAGGATAAGTAATATATTTCATGAAGCCTCTTTGTATCGACTCGATTTTAAAATCATAATGATTTCATATTTTATATTTTATCTTTCTCAGTTTAAATAATTACTTGGGGTGCAAAAACTGTTGTATTCGATGATTATCTCAAACAAAGAATCAGGTCTAATTGAGTTTTGACGATCGAGTTATCAACAGTTCAACTGAAACCTCTCCTTTCTTAAAAATGCTGATTGACAAACTTGAGATTCGTTATAAGTAATTGAAATTATATATTCATTCAATAATACATGTAATCAAAAATTGATAATTGTGGAGAGGTGCCAGGGTCTTTTCGGACCAGCCCGACCCTGTGTGTGAGTCCGGTCCTGGTTAGAGCCACCTTTCACTCATGTTATTAATTCCCACTTGAAACTCATGACATTTAACTAATGTGCATCGATCCATTCTTGGATCGATTGGAAGTATGTAGGACATATTTTATTCAGACTGACACCACAATAACACGAAATATCGTGTCTTGTTTTGTTTTTGTTTGATCATTCTACTCGGAAATTTTTGTTTGTTAACCTCTATGTACACGGAGAGATAAAAATGTTTGTATAGGAAGAATCAGCGCTATTTCGTTCTGCCGTGTGTTGAGGTTGTTTAGATGGAAAATTTTCACGTTATTTACAGGGCTGAAGGGAACTTACAGATAAAGAGATTTTTTTGTTAATTTTTCCAAGACAAATCCTGTGAAACTATGCTTCATTTGCAAACATGTTGAATGCTATGTGAAAGGTGAGAGTCATTTTTAGGACTTTTTTGAAGTATACTAGTTGAGTTTGAATTCGATATTCTCTTCATTTTGTATTACCTACCAGGTGAAGTTATGAATTCTTGAAAAACAATGGTGAGTTTGCATCAGAATTTCTTGTATAAAATTTGTTTTTCGGATGACTGTACCTTTAGTTTGAATGGAGAGGTGAATCGACAGAAATTTTAGGTGATTTTATGGATGATAATTTCTCTAGTGATAAATATTTGGATACATTGGAGAATAGAATAATACCACCGTTCATCAGTAGAGCAATTGACCATGCTATTAATTGATTCGAAAACGAAATAGTTTTTCAGCAGGATGCACCTCCTCATTATACAGCTCCAACGCGACAATTTCTGGATGATAATTTTCCTGGTCGCTATATTGGCAGAAGAGGTTCTACGGAATGGCTACCAAGGTCTCCGAATCTCACTCCTGTATATTTCTTTCTATGTGCTCATTTGATATCGTAAAGTGTATGAGATAGAATCAACAACATTAGATATTTGGATGAGAATATCAAGAGGCATTGCAGAGATTCTCAACCATATGAGGGCGGCAATGGAAGCTCGTTTGTACCATTGTATGGAAGTTGGTGGAAACGTTTTTGAACATTTACTATAGAAAGTTTTTCCTTCTCATTGTACAGTCATCAGATTTTGATTGAAGAATTAATAAAAAATATATTTTTCTGATTTATGGCTTCCATGTTTGTCTCTAGAACAAATATTTCAAAATGTGGCCTCATATACAGGGTGTAACTAAATAAGTGTAAAACATTTACGGAGGTTCCTCATCGAAAAAAAGATAGGATCTTCCATATAAAGAAAGTTCATTGGAGGATCCCCTGTTAAGATACACCCCCTTAAAGGGGGTACATAAAATTTGTATAACAATTTTTTTACAAGCACTAAAATAGTTGCAATATTGAAATTAACCTAACGTTTTGTAATACCAAAAAGACACCCAGAAATTTATTTGGTTTACCCCATCATTGTAAGGGGTGGAAAACGCAACCCCTAAAATTTATTTTCAATATAACTTTTTGTCTTATTATTTGTTTACCATTTGAAAATTTAGTTCTGATTCTAAACAAAAAATGTCTCTTGGGTTTTTTGTCCAAAATAAATCAGCTCGCAGCAAAAAAATATTTTAGGAACAACTACAGAGATACATCGTCATAAATGCGAAAATACGGAACTAATCTATCTAGTAGGTCGCTATTAGCAACAGTGACAATTAAATTGGTATGACGCTGTCAGTTTGTGAATTTTCGAAATTGAATTAATACTAATTGTGTGTTGTTGTTCTGTTCTTAATTTGTTACT
>WOGN01008060.1:839-10962 GCA_015342105.1 Leptinotarsa texana | reverse complement strand
ATCAATGTTTTGCCTTGGGACACTTGCTCTGAGGCTCTTCAGTACCCTTTTAGTGTTGGTATATTACGATGTCATCGATGACATAAGCAGATCAAGCTTATTCCGTGACATAAAAATCGTAATTCATGAATGAAGTGTGTGTACTTTCTATAATGTTATCCAATTTGGTACTGAAGAGCCTTAGGGCAAGTATTTTAAGGCTAAACATCGATGTATACCAGTGAGGATGACTGTGTTCCATGTAAGTACAATTTGTTACCATTTATCTAAAGTAGAACTCATGTGAATGATATCTGATTTTTATTTCACAACGAATATTTGAAATAGAAACTGAATACTTATATAAAGTAACGTGATCATTTGTCTGGTATTTCAAAGTTGGTGAATTTTCATTTTCGAGTGACATTTCCTTGGGTGCTCCGCTCGCCTATTTTGACAAATCTCAGGAAACATATCTCAGATGTCGACATCTGTATTATCCATTAGCTCTGGTGGAAACAGCTTTCACTTTCAACACAGCTTCCAGGAAATATAGAAAAAACATTGTGTACATAGGATCATTCACATGAATTGATCGTATAGTGTCATATAAAGTATTTTTCATCCTTTTTCACCCTTTCATTTCCTATGAAAAACAAAATTTGCTAGTTGCGTTGTTGAATATATTCATTGAAAACCAAATTTAGTATAATTTAAATTATTTGCAGCAATATGATTATGGATAATGTTGTAATAAAATACCCCTTTTTTATGTCCCCAAGTATGTAATGAAAAATACATTGTATAAGGGGAAATATCACTCAAACAGTGCATTTTGGAAGCCTCGGTGATTCATCAAAAAAAGTATGGTAGAAATGCTGATTATTATGATTCTCGGTCTTTCATTTCTTTTTCCATTAACCAGCTGCATGACAGCCCTCAGAAGTCAAACCTATGTGAGCTGAGAAACGGTATCCCGCATTTCAACATGCGGGGCAGATGATATACAGTGAAAATCTCAAAATGATCAAGTCATATCCCACAAACAGATAACAAGCGGTTTTCTGTAATGAAAATAAATCTGTTTTCCGAATGGTCAAATACGGAGTGCCTCAAATATCGGTCTTGGGACCCATTTTGTTTATAATATATGTAGACGATTTGTTGTATAAATTACAGTCTTCCTCAGGCATTATGTTTGCTGGAGATGTAACGCTATATGAATTAAGTAATGACATGTCAGCTGAACAGAAAGCTCAAAAATAGGTTGTTGCGAATAATTCCCAGCAGAATCCTGACAAAACACAGAGAATTTGATTTTCGTGTAATCCTTCGAATCGAATGGGTCGAAAACCTAAGCTTCCAAGGCTCACATTAAATCCATCTCTGAAATGATATTCAAGCTCTTCGTATCCAGTTATACCTATCAAGACAATTCAAATAAAATAAGCTGTGTTCTTTGAGAATAACCTATTTATCGCTATTTTATTCTCATATCTATTATGATATGAGGCTTTGGGGTAATTTGAACTTATCTTTAAATAATTGCGAGTGTTTGTTCACGAAATACTTGCAAAAATTCATTCAGAGAATTGAAATATAATGTCTTCTGTATATATTTACGAGTCTCTTCTGATAATTCATGGGAATATTGCGAAATTTCAATCTCATTCTGAATGACATGGCAACACAAGATTTTTTCCAGGGAAAGAACACAAGCACTACATAAATATCCTTGAGGCACTCAAGGAGCTGTGCCTGTACGTTGGATTTGAATCGCTGGAGATTGAATTCATTTGGAAAAACATTCTGTGGAAGTTTATTCTATATAAACGCAGTTCTCCAAATGAAGGAGTTTTCAAACAGTGAACTTCGAGAAGTACTGAGTCGAATTAGCAGTCACAGTTCATCACTTATTTGTGATATGCACCGTTCTTGATGGAATCAGTTGAATATTTTTCGTAAGAGCATCCATGGAAGTGCGACAAATCTGCAACCTTCCTGCGATGTTCTAGACCAGTGTTTCTTATTATTTTTTATTTTGCGACCCCTTTACAAGTTGGAAAATTTTGGCGACACCCTTATGTCATAGAAAGAAAACGAAATGATTTGATTTAATCAAAAGGCTACCTTGATGGTTTTTTGTCTCTTATGTTACATTTATCTTTTATTCAAATCTACACTAGGCAAAAAGCTTTATCACCAAACCTACGAGGTTAGGAGGTAAGACTACGCGTGACTTAAGGTAGTACTATAGATTTCAGAATTAGGGTAAAAATTTGATGAAATTGACATATTGGTACACAATTATATCATTATCACCCAGTTGAGTTTTCAGAAGCCTACAGAAAACTGGAAAAAATATATAAATATTTGAAAAATTCCTCCAACATTGATCCTTATGTGAAGTCACAGATTATTAACGTTTCAAAAACAGCACCACGATTTGATGAACTTTTAAAAAATAAACAAGTCCATTCTTCTCACTGAAATTGTGTTTTTATTGTAGTGTTAAAACATCACCTTGTAACGTGAAAAGTTGACTTTTATCAACAATCCAAAACACTTGTTATGAAATGTATCATTTGATTGTGAAAATCATAAAATACATGTATACAATTTCAGAGTTTCAATTTAGTAAACATCAGCTATTTTATTCTCTTGATAACTCTGTATTTCATTGCATAGTTGATGTAGTCTGGGGAAGAGAAATAGAAACGAATTATTATTAATGAAATGAAATTCCCAAAAAAGAAGGAATGCTCAATGAATACTCCATACAATGTAAAAGTATTGCCATTGAAGTACACAAAATTTCGTCAACGTGTACGTCACGGCGCAAAGGACGAGTTTGTGTTAATACTTCCGGTCGGATGTCAACCTGAGAGGATTTTGGGTGTCGGTTGAGAAACGAAAGTAGAGTGTGTCACGTCAGTTACCATTTTTGTGTTGCGCATCATTTTAGTGAAAACGTTTTCCTTAGAGGATGTGAGTTTTTTAACCATTTGATTTCTGGAACCAATATCATAACCCAGATCTGCCGGTTTCCATTAGGCTACGGACAAGTACAGCCTTTGGTATTTTTCAAGAAGCGTGGATCGTCCAACCAACCCGAATGTTTTGTTCTGGTTTGGAACCTTTTGGATCCCCAAATATCGTCTTCTGCTGCCGACCAGTTTTTTGAAAAAAAGGAAACTTGAATTGCTTCAGGATATTAATAGTATCGCCTGACAGCGGAAGTGTTTCGTTCTCTAACCCTCCAGACTACATCCAGAATCTACTCGACCCCTCAGACAGCCTGTTGCTGATAACATCCAAAAAGAAGGAACTCATTTGGTGAGGAATTTCCAATTTTTTACATAGGAGTTGATTCCCACTACACAGACAACCTACTTTTGGAGACCAGAATTATATGTACCTTCATGCATCTAACGTTTCAAAAATTATTTTCAACGTTTCAATAATTATTTTGTGTAGACGTAATAAAAGTCGTATACATTTACTTTAAAACGTTGTTTTGTAAGATCCTACTGCAGCTGCAGCGGCGTCGTATTATTTCATTTGTTGTTTTACCGGATCACATACTTTTTTAAAAGAAAACTATAACTGCTTTTCTGTCTATAATATTTTTAGAGTTTTAGTCTGCAGCAACTATTGAATAATTTTCTGACGTATGCATTATTTATTTCTTGATTTTAGCAAAATCAAATCAAGTGGCGCCCCAACCAAAAAAAACGTTTTTCCACAAAATAAAAAACCCACGACCACTGCTCTCCCAATATATTGACTGCCGTTAGTTACTTGCTACCTTTTTTGAAATTCTCTATTAGCCGTGGAATTTCATTCGATCATCATAAAAAAATATCAGAAAGAATTAATATAGTTTTATGATTGGCTGAAGAGTCATAAAATTGAATTTAAAGTATGTCACGATGACGAATAGAAATCGGGGAATGCCGAGATGGTTATCGCCATCGTGTTCAGATCAGGAACTGATCGTGATTTGAGTGTTGAAATTCGATATTGGTGCAGTTATAATTACTTGAAATTTTTTGTTAACTGTTTGAAATGTGGCGTCCGTGGACAAGTACTACTAGTAGGTAATAACGTAGTAGATAACAACGCAGACTTTTTCCAGTGTAGTAATTCCAATAGCGATGGTGAACAATTCGAAAAAGAGATACCAGTGAATAAGATTCGGATGCATTTGAATATTGAAACACAGAGAGTATCATTCAATGTATATAAGAATCTATATTTCTAATTTGGTTTCAAAGGAAACAAACTATTACACGTAACATCAGATTTGACCAGAATTCCTTTCTCAACTGTATGTGAAATAGTCAAAAACAAACCTTATGATCGCAAGACGCGATATGGTACAGGATTACCAAAACCTTTAGATCTAATAGATCTTTAGATCTAATAAAATCATTGAAAAAAACATAATACGACTGTCACAAAAATAGTGAGATTCCTACATCTGAAATAATGAGGAAGAAATTGAATACTTCCGGCTATAACGTGATCTGCTGAGACAAAACTCTTCAGAATTGGATGAAGAAACTAGGATTCAGATGGAAAGCTGAAGATTAGTGGAATTGCGCAACAAATACCTAGAACAAATAACTAAATATAGACAAGAACAGCGGCAAATTTTCTATTTGGACGAAACTTGGCATAACAGTTACGAAAGGGTGGACTGATGGTTCGAGAATGTGTAGGCCTAACATGCCTATATACGAAGGATCGCGACTAATAATTGTGAATTGCGGAGAAATTAAAGGAAGGGTTCCGAAATCTTTGAAATTTTGTGGAAAAAATCTTGATGACTGCAATGTTGACTACCATAAGAACATGGAAGCTAATATTTTTGAGGAATGGTTTGAAAACACATTGATCCCAAATTTGGATGCGAATAGTGTAATAGTTTTTGACAACGCTTTCTATTATTTGTGACAGCTTATCAAAGTACCGAATAAAAATTTCAGGGAAGATGAAATAAAACGTTTTTTAATGGATAAAAATTTGTATTTTGAAGATTACTATACCAAAAACCAACTATTTGAAGTTTTACAGACAAATATAATTGGAAAATTGTATGGCTTTTAGATTATTGCTGAAAACTATGGCCACACCATACTGAGACTTTTCCCCTATTTTTGTGTTTTCAATCCCATCGAGTTGATTTGGAGAAAATTGAAACAAAGCATCAGGCGTAAAAATAATTTTAAAAAATTTGATAAGAAGGTAATAGATATAATTAGAAGTATCTAACATTATCGAAGAAGACTGGCAGAAAACGATTAAAAAAGTAATTCTTTCGAACGGCGAATACGAGATTTTATCCTTTCGATTCGAAAAGTGATTGGATGTCAGCATCTCTTGTGAGAACATCTTGATCCTCAGCATCTTATGGTTTCAGGGGCCTAATTTAGTGGTTTGCTCTGCGTGTTGTGATTGTCTCCACTGGTGGCATGATGAAAGTCTCCTCTTCAGCCGCGCCAACGGGTGGAAAAATGCTACTACAACCATTTTGTTAGGCTGGAAAGGAGTGATATGGGAGGAGTAATATAGCTTTGTCACCGAAGATAAACTAAATAATACTCTAGGTTTCGGGTGGAAAAGACGATATGCTCCAGATGTATTTCACACCAAAGAACATGCATTTTTGCCATGTACCCTCTTTGCGCGGACTCACTACTCTTGTAGCAATGCATAAAGCTATCTCTCAGCTCATTCGTCTACTCAAAGCGTCCCCTGGCATTGCGTAAGTCGTTTTAATGGTAAAGTATAATTACGGGGCACACACCTATCGAAGCTATCCACAACATTCATCATGTGAAAATAATGAATGCTGATATTTATTTATTCACATTTTGTATGTTGCATTCATAGTTAATTTTATTGATAATCAGAGTCTATCGTGCTCATCGTTCTCTTTTAACTTCAAGAATTAATATTATTTTTCCATATCAACGAAGGGGTCCAGTTATACCTCGTTGATCAGTATTTCAGGTTTCTATATGATACGGTTTTACTTTTGAGAATCGGATCCCACTTTTCTGAGAGTTTAGCACTTTCATATTCGTTTAAAGAATCTGTAAACAAACGGTACCTAACTATTATAATTTCAAGAATATATGTATTTAAAACTCACCTCAGTTCATTTTAATGAATGTTCAAATTGTTCAACTTTCACTGTCCGCTCACAAATTTATTTGATGCGATAGTTTTGTTGCTAGCACTTCTTTTTCAATCCACGGAATCGGAAATGAACTACGATTGTGTATATACACTCAAGATGTTACGTAATCTTTCGAAAACATTTGGAGGTGTCATATTAAGTGATTTAGTGCACCATTCTAAGAGATCAAGTCTGCCTATCTAGGGCTAGATGATAATGTATATATTATACATCAAGTTCATTCCAGTGCTCACGGATGAAATGAGGAATACCGATGAAATTCCATATTGTCGCAAGTCAATTAATTAACAAACTTCAATATTGTCAGAAAGTAGATGGTGAACATTTGAAACATTTATTGGAATGAACTGGAATTATATTTGAATTCATAATCTCTGTGCAATTGATGACATGACAAAAATAAAACAGTGGTGAATGGGTCATTGAACTTCTTTTCAAAAAAGTATAAAAAGACTTCTTCTCCATTAAAAAAAAAGTTGGTAGCGCTCTCTCGGCGACAAGTGGTGCAGTACTATTGCTTTTATTATTGAAACTTTTCAAAAATGACAAGTTTTTACGTAAATTCTATCTGACTGTGTTATTTTGTGGTTCAAAAACGTTTTGTTCAGTACCTATCTTATGAACAAGAACTGGTATAAAATCACCAAACTTTCTTTTCTTATCTTGAATTCACAATAAAATTGTTCAGAATGAATTTTGCGATTCTTACCAGAATACAAGTGGAGTTTTCGCAAGTAAATTCATCGCCGGAACAAGTCATTGTTACATTATAGTTACAGTTATTTTCATCTTCATTTTCCTCACAGTCGTATTGCCTATCACATCTATATCTCTCTGGAATACATTTTCCACTATTGCACCTGCAAAAAATATAATCGATTAATAGAAAAAATATGGAAGACAAGGTAGTTGCAGTATTCAATCACAGTTTGTTGTATTTCCACAACCATTGAATATACGGAGTGTACCGTATGTTGAATCCTAGTCTGTTTTGTAATTCATTCAGGTTTTTTATTTTTTCTAACTGATATCAGACCTACCATGAACACATCTATCTTTACCATCTTTTTGAAATAACCATTTCCTACAGAAAATATTTTCAGGCAGTTGTATATGAGACACAGTGCGGACGTAAATATTCACCCCCCCCCCTCGTAATTTTCAAAGGGAAGGAACAGTGTATTGAGGTCGCACGAAACGCATGTGAAAAATAATATTTTAGTACTCCACCAACTTTTTTTCAATGTGAAATAGGGTTCTGTGATACTTTGTTTGATAGGTATTTCAATTATATATCCAATTTTATATATCCATTTTCGGAAATCGGACCAGCTGATCTGCAAACAAACGATAAATATCATTATTTGAAAAATCCTTATTTTAAAATGACTTCGGTACATTTCAAAGAATATTTTTGAAATGTTTCATCATTCTCATTCTGGCAATAATGAAGTTTGTGTACAAATTTATTTCTTACATTAGGGAATGTTTCTGGGGAGCAACTTCTATTCTAACCGTGAGCGTTGGAGTAGACTGCGGTGGTATACATATTACGCATCTCCACAAAAGTCTAAAAGCGTCATATCAGGTAATCAAGCTGGTCATTTCAAGAAAGCACATTCCACTATCCATTTTCCTAGTCACTTTCATACCAGCATCATTTTGCTGATACTATCCGTTGAAAATTGATTTGAGTTTGTCAATTATCCAAACCGGTAGGCAAGCAGACGTGGTCCCTCAGAAGAACCCCCTAGATAACCTGATATGATGCCTCTAGATTTTTTGTGGGAATATATGACATCTGATGTGTACGATACCAAATCTCAGTTCAGATCTGGTTCATAGAGAAAAATGTGCTTGCAACAAAAATAGTCCAGGGACATTTCATTATATAGGAAATGAATTCATGAACATTTTTGTGTGAATGGTATACATTCGAACATTCATGAAATGAATCAGAGTAAGTTTTGAAAACGTTTTTTTATGAAATTATGATATTCATCGTTAGAAAGCAGGTTCTTGAAATGAATATGAAACTGCTAATCACGGCTAATGTGATTTTCAGAAATGAAGTATTGGATAGAGATTTGAAATACCTTTCAAACGAGTTATCACAAGACTCCCCTTTCAATTTGAACTAACACCACTGTCTTTTCCATCAAAAAGCACTAAACCCTTTCACGTAATTTTTTCCGACCACGATATCTTGTCCCGTTCAAAAATTGGGAGGGAGGGTGGCTATTTACGTATATTGAGAGTAAATGAAAATAATCAAATGAAAATAATTAATTTCTATTCACACACTTGAAATAATACTACAGAAAACTAAGCTGATTTGTTTTCTCTAACTGTTTTTTGTAAACATCATCAATGTGTTGGTTAATCTGAGAGAATAATTATTTCGAATTGAAATTTTCAACAGTCACCACTTTGCTGCACAGTAGGATATGACAAATATGTGTCAGAAACAACTATTTTCCTGGTTAATGTCACAACGGACATTGAATTATGTCTGACAGATTTTTTGGAAAACAAACTGAATAGAGAAAAGTGTTTTTTGTATAATTCAGTGTTCATATAAAAAGTATTTGTTTCGAAAGCATTTTTCTTCAGTGTTCTTCAATGTTTATATGAAAGTAGTGTTTCGAGAAAAATTTTTCTTCCGGTTTGTGTCTGAAAGTTAATTCTTTACATGATCTGAACATCTTTGTATAGAAATACTTTTCTGAAATTGATTGCTTTCTTCCTTTCTTCAGTAGATTACCACATGTTTTTGTATCGAAATGAAGAAGTAGAGAGCCAAAACCTTTTTTTCCCAAAACATAATACCTACTCTCCTGAAAATATACCCCTTTCAGTTCAAGATAAAATTGTAATAATTGATGAAGAATTATTCCAAGATATTTCGAAGGCGACTTCTATATACATAAGTCACTATAAGTTTATATTATTTTGAGTTGTATATATAATCCTAAATCATGTAGTTCATTAGGTTACACATCAATTATTTTGTATATCCCGGTAACTTCGAATAACGTTAGAAAACTTGTTTATAAACCTTTATAGGTTACTTTACTCAAAACTTACTTAAATTCTCCGGTAGAACATGTTCCAGGTATTTTCGGGCAGTCATTTTCATCACTCCAATCTCCACAATCATCATCAAAATCACATTTGAACTGTTTCTTTATACACTTATGAGAGATACATTGGAACTCGTCTTCGTTGCAATCAGGAGGAGTAATATCTACAACAAATTCATGTTCTTTTATCAGTAAGAGTTACTGCCTCCAGCATTTTATAAATGATTAATTGAATCGGGTAATCGAATTTAGAATCAAATCGAACATTTAACTTATGTTTCTTCGTGTAGATTATTATTTCATCATGATTATTTTAATTTCTCCATTCATCACGGCGATGCTCAAAAAACAACTAAACTATATACAGGGTGTCTAAATAAAAATGAGTTCCAGTAATAAGTTCCAACTATGAGAAATTGAGTTTATTTACATTTCATCGCAATTGGCGGTTTGTATTTCAGGTTGTTGAAAGGTGAGAGTGGTGGATTTATTGCAGTCAAAAGGTATAAAATGAGTCTTTTTCAGGTTGACAGTCAACAGCCTATGATCAAAGTAACTTTTTGTATGCTTGGAATCTTCTTTTACTTCAACCACATAAATCGTCCACATAACCTATAATTTTTTTCACATATAGTTCAAAGTTTACACTGTGAAGTTCGAAAAATATTGGGCCTTCAATGGTTCACCATACTCTATTTCTTTTTGTTAGCTGCGTGCATCGACTATTTTCACTTTTTGTGTTCGGTTTTCTACATAGCTCCTGACACCCACGTCTTATAGAGACTACGAAAAGACGATATAACTTATAGAACCTTAACCTACTTAGGCCAATCCACTACAAATATTTCAAGTT
>WOGN01008059.1:0-21740 GCA_015342105.1 Leptinotarsa texana | reverse complement strand
AGGCGTAAGCTTCAACCCATTTACTGAAGTAGTCCATGGCAACTAGGATGTATCTGTTGCCATCATTCGTCATCGGAAATGGTCCGGCTACATCGATAGCGATCCGTTCGAAGGGAGCACCAACGTTGTATTGTTTCATCTTACCTCTGGATCTTGTTCTAGGACCTTTGCTGGCTTCGCATCTTGGGCATCTTCGGCACCATCGCTCTACATCTTCTCAACACTGAACCCAGTAAAACCTTTGTCGTATTTTATCCAAGGTCTTGTTAACTCCTAGATGTCTTCCCGATTCCGATGTTCTCCTTTTAGATTTTCTTTTATTTCTTCCATTCGTATTTCGGTTTTATGAAGCATATGCTGGAAGAACTTGTCTTGGTGTTATCGAACATTCTGGAAATCTGCATTCCGTTGTTTTTCTATTTGTTCTAATTCATTCTTTTTCTTTTCTAGAAAAGAGCGAGATCTTCTCGCTCTTTTCTCTGTTCTTCGAGAATTTTCTGGAGAGCCTCTTCTCGTTCTTTATTTTCTATTTCTTTTTCCTCCTGCCGTCGTCTTTCCTCTTCCTGTCATCGCTTTTCCTCGACTTCTTTTTCCTCCTGTCGTCGTCTTTCCGCTGCCTGTCGTCGCTTTTCCTCGACTTCTTTTTCCTCCTGTCGTCGTCTTTTCGCATCTGCAAATTGATTTTGAATAAATTGCAACATGCCCTCCATCGTATCGTCCTCCAGTTACCGCCTAGGGAGGCAACGCGCGTGTGACGTCATGCCCTGGTAGAGGTCGCTTCGTCGAATTGGGTGACCGTGGTCAGCTGCGGCGTTAGGGATTTTGTAACAATATTAAGCAAAAAAACGAAATTACAATGAAATAAAATACAAGCAACAACCCCAAAATTTAAAAATTAAACTATCAACACAAGATGAAATTTAAAAAAATTATCAACAAGAAAGGAAGAAGCGTTCAAGCATAACATACCGGAATTTCTGCATCGATATGTGACAATGGATGAAACATAAATCCATTAGTTCACTCCGGAATTAGAACGATCTGCGTGGAGAGCAACTGGTGAACCTCGTCCAGAGCGCCCGAAAACACAACAATCGGCTGGAAAGGTTATGGCCCGGTCTTTCGGGATGTGAGTGGTATAATATTCATCGACTATCTTGAGAAGGGAAATACCATCAACAGTAAATACTATATACCGTTGTGATGACCATTCTGGCTCCTCCTGTATATGTGTTCCTATAGCTGTCGATATATTTTATTATAAAAAACAAGATAGTATAAGGTTGTCATAATGAGAAAAAGTCAGATTGTTAAAATTTATTATTTCAAAAACTAACATTTTGAATAAAAGTATTTTGAGTTGTTCTGAGCAAGGATCAATTCCATAACCGTTATTGAAGCGTTTGAAGGCCGAAATTGTAAAGAAACATCTGGTATCTGTAGAGTAGGGAGGGTGAATGTAAGCCCACGCACTTAGGCCACATGTGACCCATTGTACATCCTTCCGAGGAGTCGCCTCCTAGGTCATCGTCCATCCTGTCCTTTCCAGGCAGCCCTTGCTGTTGGAGGTGATCTGCTATGTCCTGCCTCATTCCAAGCGGTAAATTGGGGCTTAGATTGAGGTGAGCACTTCTGTCCAGCCTCAGGATTGGTTTTTGTTTTTGTTGTTTCTGTTGTTTCATTCATGTGTGTTCCCACGAGTATGAAGGAAAGAGTTGGTCACCTCTGGCAGAGCCTCGCATATTGTCAAGAAAAAAAATGTTCCATCAAGACAACGCACTTGTTACAAGTCATCCGTATTCGCCAGATTTGGCTCCCAGCAAATACTGGCTGTTCGCAGAGCCCAGAAAATGCTCACCGATGAGAAATTTCCTTCGAATGAAGAGGTTATTGCTGAAACTGTGGCCTATTTTAAGGCAAATTATAAGTCTTTCTACAAAATGGTATAGAAATGTTGGAGATGTGTAGATCTTGGTGGAGATTACGTTAATGAATAAAACCTATTAAAAAAAACGCCGTTTTTTTTATTACGCTCGGGACGTTTCAGACCAGGTGTTATATTACCTGAAATCTCATTGCAAATTTCACAAAATAGTGCAACATAGTACATACTGCCAAATTTGGACTTGCTGGGCTGAATATCTAATTATTTATATTTATCGGTAGTTAATTGATAAATTATGAAACCTTGTATTATCATTTTGGTGAATATCCCTGTACACCTCATCTGTGAGCATATTTATCGGTTCAGAACAATTTACCGTTGTTTTTTAACACGATCCGCAGATAACTCAAAACGAAAATGTTGATAATTGCATCGATGACGAAAAATTTGCCAATTATCATGAAATATCACATACCGTTTTTTCTTTCAAGACAAACACAGGTTAGTCAGGAATGTTACTCACGTCGCTACCATTCCTAAAAAACATAACAAATTTCACCTTGTCGAACACTTTGGAGGTGAGTTGCTAGTTAGTATTTTCTATTGAGTAAAAGCTGTTTTTGCGAATATTTTGCGATTACATTGGTTTTTGCCCTTGTCGGGTCTCATTCATTGATATACATTCATTGGTATACAAATTCCTTTCTCTAATTTGCTTCAGAATATTTTTGTGAAGTATTTAATAATAAAAAATAAAAGCAATAACTCATGTTGTCTCTGTCTACGTTGATTCTCGAAATTTTTCAGTTTTTATAATTATTTGCTTGCTGAATTTTTGAGAAACGCTGACTTTCGCAGGAAACCTTTTTTGGAGAGAATTTTATGCTACAGAAACAAGTGAATTAACTAATGTAAGAAACCACTATCGACATGGGTGGAAAAAAACACGGTATCCGAAAAAACGCAGGGCCCGAGAGATTGGATGGTAATGTCAGTCAACTCGAGCGAGCCAAGCGAGTGTATAGTAATTCATTTAGTTGAATTTCACTAGTTCGGAATTCCATTGCCTACTATGTAAAATGATTTGAAATCCCCGAAACAACTGAAAAATAATAATTAAAAATAAATAGCTGAAAATAACAATTACATTAAGCAAAAATAACCTGAAATGAAATAATAGTGAAAAAAATACAAGTAAAATTAAAACGATTGAACAAAAAATAAAGAAATACAATTAATATAAATAAAAAAAGTTAAGACATTCCAAGCCATGTTAGTTAACGACGTTTCATCTTCGGGTGATGACTGTACTGATTCCTCCGAGAGATGACTATTTATGGGTCGTTTGAGTACTTTCACTTATCCCTACTTTCCATTTTTCCGCTTCACTGGTTCAGTGGGAGATGAGCGTTTGGCGGGAGTTGGCCATTTTTCGCTTGATGATAGGTTTCCATATGTTGCGTATCTCTACGCTAGCTTGGCTGAATACGTTGTTGGACAGCATGTATGCGGCTTCCTTGAATTTTCTCCTAAACCAATGTTCCTCCCTCAGCTTGGGACAACTCGATGTTCTGTTGATGGGTCCAAACATGGTCTGTTATTTCTGATTTGCTTGTTTTCCCTCACTGTGTGTATTTCTTGTGCTCAGCAATGCGAATATTCAATGGCCTCTTAGTTTCACAAATATAGGATTTTCGGCACTTATTTGTTGGAAAACTCAACCCAAACCTTAATAGCCTGAATTTTTCGGTCCTAGATATTTTCACATGTTGAAATTGATTTCTGTCGTCCGACTTTTACAAGAGCCTTTCATTTGCGAAGAGGCAAAATAGTAAAATCCTATGTCTGTTCATTCATTTGCTACGCAACCGCGGTTGTTCATCTGGAAATTTTTCAGATATGTCATCCGAGGCCTTTCTGGTCGCTTTACGTAGGTTTACTGTCCGACGAGGTAACTGCTTGATATATACTCATTTTGTGGTGCTAATTTTATTGAGACTGAGTCATATTCGCGTCAGATATTTGAAAAATCCACTAGAACTGAATTTATCTCATGGCACAACAATTCTCCTTACTCTCCTCATACACGCAGAATTTGAGAGGCTAACATAAAATATTTCAAAACTCATTTCATAAGAATCGTTGGCAATCAAATTCTTATATATGAGGAATCAAACACCGCAATCATTCTGATAGAGTCAGTGATGAATTCGAAACCATTGTTGTTCTATTAGTACAGATCATAATAATTTGACAGTGCTTACACCTGGTCATTTTCAGACATTGAAGCCTCTTTTAGCTTTACCAGGTTCCTGATATATCTCATTTGAGGATCAATCGTTTAAATAGATGGCAATTATTACAAAGACTTCATCATGACTTCTGGAAGCGATGAAGCCTTGAATACTTACATACCCTACAACAAAATTATAAATGAACTAAACCACTGAAAACAATCATTTCGGAAACAAAGGTTGGTAAAATAATAATTCAGATTGGTTAATGGGTTGAATTAACTGAATTAAGTTGGGGAACTGAAGGGGTCCCTCGAGTTGCTATTTTGAAAACTACAAAAGGCGTTAATTAAAGTCCTTCAGTTAAATCAAGTCCTCTTCTTGATTTCGATAACTAGTTCAGAGTGGTGGGAAATGGTTCATTACGAAGCATTATTTTTTCTATATTTTTTTTTGTTTTCTTTTTTGTTTCAATCCTGCAATAATAACTTGTAATATTTTTTCATAGTATACGTTTTTATTGCATTTCACAATTCATGTGAGTAAATTGGTTAAGGATTCCGCAGTCGAGATTTTCGGTGTTCCTATCTTCATTCGGGTTTGAAGACATTCATAGTAACTGCATCCTAACGTTTCACCAGCACAAGTGGCTGGCTTCTTCAGAGGTTTATTCGTCTTGATGATTTACCGATGACTGTGAGTGAATAATTCAAGTTGCTTTCTGTTCATTTGAACCTACTTGATGAACTCTCTCAAATATAGAAAACAATGTAGAAATGGAAATGTACATTACTTTAAAAGCACGACAGATGAAGGTGACAGATGACAGCTGAAAAACATGGTTTTTGTGTTCTGAATTAAATTTTTAACAATACTCTATGCAATGACTTGAAAAACTTGAGTGGACCGTAATCTTTCTAACCTTACTGTATGTCTTGGAATGAAATACTATCGATGAAAGCATACGTATATTTCTTTATAATGTTACAAACGAACTTTCCTTTTACTTGAAAAGATGGTTGAGGCCATTAAGTGACTTGCGTAAAAGTTTTGCCTTTGATACATCTAAGTAAAAACTAAAAAACTCCTTTCTTCGAAACACTTCAGGAGACAAAAAAGGACCACAAACATGTTGTCGATCACTGTGGACACTGGCGGTGCGCTTGGAAGGGATATAAATCCCGATGACACTCTACTAGAGCGATCTACCAAAATATATGTTACAATGCATTCGTAGGAAATGTTTATAACGTTACGTACGCTTTTTTTTATACCACCAGTACGTTTCTTCACAAAGTCTCCGGACGCAGCATCATGGACTTATTTATTTTTTCTTCCATCTTTTTCGTGGCATCCATTCTGACAATATTGTACCCTGTAATAGTTTGTGCAGATCCCTTACTGCATGCATATCATATTTAGGTTATCCATGAATGGTTTGCCTTCTGTGATCTAATGCTTCACATTCTCATGGAAAATGACTATCTGTTTGTGTTTCTTCGTTGCATTGCCTGTGTTGAAATTCCCGTTTTACGGCTTACTTGGTTCAGGTGTCCTCTCAATGAACAGTGTCCTAAGAGTAGCCCCGTAACTGTTCTGAGCCTATCCCTTCTCTGTTGAAGCTGTTCGTCAGTTCTCTTTTCGAACGGTCCTTACATGAAGGTTTCATCGTAAGTTTTTCCTTGTAAAACATTGAGGACATTAAACCTTCCATGTAATGTACTTTTGATATCACATAGACATGTATATAACCTCCGAATTTCCGCAGTAAGATGTTAAGAAGTGTTTTTAAATGGATGTTTTCATGATATTATCGTAGATATGTCATACTGTGACATACACGTTACATACCCAGAGGAACTTCTACATAACTTAGAGATATGATTGATATATCATTTATAGACATTAGAAATCAATCATTTAGATCTGATTACTACGTACAGGTTACATGAAAATGTGATGTCACCCTGCTGTAGATGATAGAGGTTATTTCAATATAATCGTGTAACAAATCATTCATCTCATTAGTTCGGACTTCCATTGTCCGAACTAATGAAATTCACCACGAAATATTGTCAACCACCTTCAAACACAGCATTCTTCTTCCCAAAAGCACATAAATGTTAAAGCTTTGCTCATATATACAGGGTGTTCCCAGAAAGTACCCAAACAGGAATAGCAGAAACTGAACCCTATAACTTAATCAGTGTATTCTTTGGGAGGGATCGTACTTTATTCTAAACACAACATTATTATAGCGTTACAAAACCATTTTCCGAATTCCCAAGTTAAACTTAATTTAAAAAAAAATAGACATGGAGCACTTTTTCGCAACATCATTATACACTTGACTCATTTTGAGTCATTATGGAAGATATTGAAAATTTGATTTATGAACTAACAGAATTGTCAAATCAGAAAAACTCCAAAAAAAGATTAAAGAAGTATTTTTTCAATAAATACCAGTTGAACTCAATCCATGACAGTGTATTTAACGAATCCTCAACAATTTCAGAGCATGAAATATTAACAAATAATTTGATGAGGTTTGACGTAAAAAACACTTGAATAAAAAATGAAAGACTTTTATTTGAATTCGTCAAATTTATTTTTTATGAATAAAATAAAAAAAACTAGTTCTTCTCCCTCAGCCTTCTCTGCTTCGCATGGCGCAGCCATTCTCGGAAGACGTTTTCGAATTCCTTCTTTGTACATCTGGTGTCATGATGTATGACACCTAAAATAAAGACACGAAGATTGTAAATGATATAACAATACCATTGCATTTCTGAGACAAAAGAGCTATTTCAGTCTCCTTTTTTTTAGGGACTAAAGTGTCACTTTTTTCCTTGGTTTGACTTCTTTTAATCCCTAGGGACCAAAGTGGAAATAAGATGTTGTGCCCATGACAATATTATTATCCTTAAATAATGCAAATTTGTGACTGTTTGACTTTATTGACATAGTTAACATGTAATACTATTCGCAAAGCTTTTATCATGAATAAAACAGGATCATACACATCTTAATATTCATAAATGTGTATCAGAAGTGCACGACATTTTTATATAAAAAACAAGATGGCCGCTCCAAAATGGTTTGATTATATCTTAGCATGTTATACATGGGGGTTTTGGGGGTCGGATTCAAATAAAAATAATTTTTCAGTGAAAAACAGTGTATATGTATAGTTACAGACTCCCATATGCTATACTAGTGAATTGTTGGTGACCTACAGTAAAATTATTTTTCTCCCCAGCAAAGAGCAAAGCTCTACCACAGTATTAGTAAGTAATGATTTGCAAATCCTGGTGAAGAAATCTTCGTGATCATTCCCTCCAATATTTTTCAGAAATTGGACTTTAAATAAAAAACCTGGAATTATAAAGAACATAACCAGTAGTCAAAATTGCTTGGAGAATAATTTGAACCAATAAAATAAGTCCTACATAACATTTCCCCTGTTCCTCATTTGACAGATATTCTCCGAGTTCTTCAATCTCCGTAAGGAATTCAAAAGGAGGTTGGGAAGGAAATTTTTTCATTTCAAATTTTTGAGGAGTCATCGAGGCGTCAAGTTTTTCTTTTATTTCCTGAATGTTCGATTTTAAGGTTGTCAGAAAATTACATTTAAGTCAAGTTTTTCATCTATTCTTATCACTTGGTCTGTTGAAGTGAGTGAATGGCCTACAAAAAACAAAATATAAAACATAAAATAGTTATGTTACACTGATGCCACTCGCACTTACTGTTACAACTACTACTACATTTTTAATATATGAATACTTCATTTTATGAGGAATTACTCTTTACAAACTAATAGAAAGTGCAAAAATAAAATGATTGATGAACTTGTTCTAGTAGCTACTGAAAAATATCAAAGCCTCAAGGATATTTTGGCTTTTGAAATAAGTTTTTTATCACTTGATAGCAATTACTTGTGAAATGAAGTACTTTATCAAATACTACAGTGAGATGAACAGAAGTTGATGGCACCAATCTGTCTGTATCGACATGATTTTGACAAAGGCTAACACTGTGACTTATACAATGTCAACTTATCACAAAAAAATGCTGATTGGCTGCAATCAGGTTCATTTTTTATGTAATTGTTCTTCTAACAAAAAAAAACAACTCAAACTAAGATAATCTAGCACTATAAGATTTACATGCTTCTATGTAAAGGTTCTCAATTGAAAAAAATATTTCCATCAAATGAATTGTTGCCGACATGCGGTTTTTGACTTCTTTCAATCTAAAATGTATAATATATCGAGGGTTAAGAAACATAATGACGTAACAGAAATTTCTTAAATGTTCAGGAGCACCAAAAATACACATAATTGAGGTTTACTGATGATGGTGATGCCTTGTATTAGTTTCTAAATTGATTCTAATTTCAAATACTGATACGTTGTTGTGGCATAAATAAGTTTTTGATGTAATTGCTAGTAACTTTAGTGCTGATAACTCATTTTGACATTTTTTTGTTACGTCGTTCTGCCACACCTGAAAAACCATACCATACTTGATCTCCTTAGTCATTTCATCATGCAGTCCTCCATTTCCTTTTTCGTATTATTCTGACATGCCTCCTCTGCAGCGCCTTTAAAATAATTGATGAAACATTGAATTCAAATTTCAGAAATTTAAATCATAATTCGAATAAAGATAATAAATAAAATTTTACTTACACAACAAAAGGTCACCTAATTTTAAAAACGACGAATTTCAGTTTGTTTTTCCTTCCGTGGTACTTAAAAGTTGACTGATGCACCTCTTTGCGAATTCGTACAAATTGCAGCCTCTTGTTTTAGACATCTCATTACACTGAAAAAAAAGTGAGGCAATTTTTTATGTGCACTCACAGCTGCTCTAAAATTATTATTCTCTTTCAAATATTCCTCAATGGTATTCAGATCTTCAGCATCGTTCAGAGGAAAAGAATTGGATTTAGTGAAAAGGAAATCAATCATTTCTGAGTAATCACGACCACCCTCATCACTGGGTCTGAGATTCTCCAGTTTTGAACTGATAACAGTCAAAATGCTACTGATGAAATAATATTGTTGCTGATTTTTCTCATAGTTTCATCTAAAAAATATAAAAAATTAAAAAAGCAAAAAAAAAAGTTTATCTATTACTTATTTAAGCACTGATTAATGAGTTCAATAACGAAGATGCTCACCAATTTTTTGCTTCCCATCAATTGGACAGCAAAGGCAATAGTTCTGTTTTTCATTAGCCAAATCTCCAGGTGCTTTTGGTGGTGCTGTAAACCATAGATATAAGCATGCTTAGTTCATTGAATATCACTTATTTTCCTTAGTATTCACATCCATAATGTTCATGAAAGAATTGTACACTTCCCAAAAGTGATATTCCTAGATTTTTAAGTTTTTTTTTAGCGAAGATAGACATGTTCATGCAGTTCATGCAGTAGGTAACAATACTTTTCAGTAATGAAGAAATCATCGTGGTATTGTCGAAAAGATACCATGTCTTTTAAGCAAATTAGGCATGCATTTCCAGAATTGAGGTTCAACTTATTTATTTTTTAAAATTTTTAATTCTTCACAAGCATTTGATTTCGATGGATTTCTCTCATTTGTAATCAGATCAATCAAACATAATTTTTTTCTTATATTTCAATAATTCTCTCAACTTTTATTTTAGTTCAGAAAAGCTGTAACACTACATAATCTAGAATTTAAAAAAATTGAAAATTATTTACCTTTATTCATTGGAGATGAGAGAGTAGTGGAATCAAACTCATCAGTGTCAGGTGAAGTATTTTTATCCCCTGTTTTAGATGGACGAGGTAACTCACTGTACGTTTTATCTTCTTCACTTTCATCAGGGTGGCCAGACAATTAACCAATGTGTGGGGACTGCTGCTACATAATTCTCTTTTAAGAACTTAACTACCGTCAATGTTCTGAATTATTATGAAAGTTTGATCTACAGGAAGATTGCTCAAGCTCATATTCATGCAGTTGCATTCCATTCTCTTATAATATTTGTTCAAAAAAAGTTTTCTAGAGGTCTTCATCCTTTTATATTAATTTCAAACACTAAAGAAGCTGCCAAGTAATATAATATATACTTATCTTTGATTAAAAGAGAAATGAACATTTCAATGTTTTTTACCACTTTTATTTGTAACAGCAGTGTGAAACTGGCTGCTAAAGTTAGCTGCCAAAATTTCCGAATACTTCCGAACGTTCAGAAGCGTATGGAGTAAACAATGTAATTGATATATTTATGTCATAATATCATGAATAAACTTGGAGAAACTTCACAGATACAGCAGAGGGTGACATTTCACTCTCCTAAATGATATCATATGATAATCATTTTATGAAGTAGAGATTGAATATATGTAGACTTGTCCAAATGAACACTTGGAAGGAGAAATGATTATCACTGATAATGTTTACCATGTTAATTGATTTCTTCAGTATATAATTCAGTTTATGTATAATCTACACAATATGTAGCAACGCAAATATACTGAGAATCATGAAATAACAATATAAAAAGCAACCACTCTGAAATAATCGCTTGGAAAATAGGTTTACAAGGTGAATGAAATTAATTGAGTTGACTGCTTTCTTACATATAATTCAATTTTTTATATACTCTGCACAAAATTTATTAACGGAAATCGATAGAATATCATGAAATAATAATTGAAAAAAGTAACCACTGCAAAATAATCGCTTGCAAAATTGGTTCACAGGGTGGAAAAAAATAATGAAGTTGATTAAATTTGTTCGTATATAATTCACTTTTTCATATACTCCGCACAAAATTTATTAAAGGAAATGTATAGAGAATCATGAATTAACAATAGTAGAAAGTAATTAGGGTGAAATAATCGCTTGCAAAATTGGTTCACAGGGTGGAAAAAAATAACAAAGTTGACTTATTTTATCCGTATATAATTCATTTTTCATATACTCTGCACAAAATTCAGTATCAGGTATCGATAGAAAAGCATAGAATAACAGTTGATAAAGGAAACTACTCAGAAAAAATTGCATGCAAAATAGGTTTACAGGGTGATGAAAATTATTGAATTCAAATAATTTTTTCCACATGAAAATTTAGTTTTTCATATGTTTCGCACGAAATTAAACAACGGAATTGTATAGGAAATTATGAAATAACAATGATAGAAAATAACCATTGAGAAATAACCGCTTGAAAAAAATTTTTGTCCGATGAAAAAAAATTATACAGTTGGCTGCTTTTACTGCATTGTTACATATAATTCAATTTTTCATATACCCTGCACAAAATTTAGTAATAGAAATCGATCGGAAACCATGAAGGAACAATTGAAGAAAGCAACCACTGCGAAATAATCGCTTGCAAAATTGGTTTACATGGTGAAAGAAAATAATGAAGTTGACTCATTTTTTTACGTAAATAATTCAGGTTTTTAAATACTCAGCACAAAATTTAGTAACGGATATCGCTTGCAAAATTGGTTCACAGGGTTAAAAAAAATAATGAATTTGATTAAATTTTTTTGTAAATAGTTCAGTTTTTCATATAGTCCGCACATAAATTAGTAACGGAATTGTACAGAGAATCATGAAATACCCATAGTCAAAAGCAACCACACTGAAATTATCACTTGCAAAATAAGTGTACAGGGTGGGAAAGATTAATAAATTAGAATGATTTTTTCAATCAATATATTATTTTTTTATATACTCTGCACAAAATATAGCACCGAAAATATATAGACAACCAAGAAATAATTATAGTTAAAACACTGTGGAACAATCGCTTGGAAAATAGATTAACAAGGTGAACTAAATCATTTAAATTTAGCAGATATTTTCACATTCCTATTACTCAATATAAACTTATATTAGATCAACCCAGTGACTGCCAAAGCAAATTTCTACACCACCCAAGAGGTATTGTTAGACCAGCTTCGCATTAATAATTTATTCTGGTCATGGCGCGTTACTTTTCTTCAAGTGGGTGTTCGCCAGTAGCCCTATCGCCCCACATATATCACGTATAATAGAAATTCTTTATGAAAAAACAACGAACAAAACTGCTAATCATTGTTTTGCATTTATTCAAAATTAATATAAATATTCCGCTCTTCTAATAAGGTGACAGAGATTTGCCAAAAATATATTTTTTGCCAAGCCTTCGCTAAAAGGCCTCCTCCTCCTCTCACAGCATTACCCTAGCCACACATATTATACCTTAAGAATATATAATATTCCAAAACCGCAAATCCGCAACCTGATTACTATCAAACTATCGCGCCGTGTGACATTCATTCAACGTTAATATTGATTTCGTCTATCAAATGAGCAGACAAAGACTTGTCAAAACATGTATGTTTTGCCAAGCCTTTGCTAAAAGGCCTCCTCCTCCCCTCACAGCCTTACCCTAGCCACACATATTATACCCTTAGAATATATAATATTCCAAAACCGCAAATCCAAAACCTGATCACTATCAAACCACCGCGCCGTGTGACATTTATTCAACGTTAATATTGATTTCGTCTATCAAATGAGTAGACAAAGACTTGTCAAAACATGTATGTTTTGCCAAGTCTTTGCTAAAAGGCCTCCTCCTCCCCTCACAGCCTTACCCTAGCCACACATATTTTACTTTTTCACTGAGCATGGTTCCATAATCGGTAATCCGCATCCGCATTTGTTTACAATTAAATTAGTTCTTTTTCAATTGTTTTAAGTCGTATCTTATCTGCGTAACTATTAACGGATTGAAACCTTTTATAAATATAATTTTCAATAACGAGAACATAACTGACATATATTATTATTATTTATGAAATTCCCTTGTTTATTAGACACACATTTTTTATGAATAAATCTCTTACAGTAGTCGCACCTGAATCCAATATTTTCGTCGATATTACGTGAGCATATCAAGCAACATTTCCTAATATCATCCGATTTAGCCAGTATCATTGTTTTCAAATCGTTTCTGTAAATTGCCATGCATGTAAAGGACGTTAATTTAATATTATTGACTATACACTCAAAAAATTTAATACAGAAAGCTCCACAATTATCTGAATCATTTTGTCTATCATGATCGTAAATACTTATTGAAAGATTGTCATTAACACGTTTTTCTGCATTCTGTTCATTGTAAAATTTCAAAAATTTAAGGAATATATTTCGGTATACTGTAGTCTTTTCTACGTTACTACCTAGTGGATCGAGATAAGCAAATGTTGAATTTTTAAAATCTACTATAGCAAGGCAATGATGATTTCTGTCCTTGTTTATTGGTAAAGCAATAAAATTTTTATTGAAATGTATTTTGGTCACTAGGTTTTCATTAATTTCTGGTTGAAATATATAAGTCGCAGTTTCTTCAGGAATTATTTGAAATTTGTTACTTACATTTAATAAATTGAGACAAACGTCTATTACGAAATTTGTAAGCCAGTTATTCCCAGAAAGCGTGGCAAAATCTGATGAGTATAAAACATTGAAACAGGGTAGATTTTTGAAAACTGCTACAACATAATCGCGATCAGACTCTTTATAGTAATTTATATCATCTATTAACCCGTTAGCTAGAAACTTCAAGTCATTAATTGGTCTCCATTTTCGTGCGTCATCTTCAACGTTTTCGAACTCAAGTAAAGTTGGTAAATAATAATAATAAAAAAATTCTTTCAATTTTGGCAACATTACATTTTTGAAAAAAAGTTTATCTCTTTCGATCTTCTCCGACAATTGAATTCCTTGAAAATTATAAATTATAAATTCGCACCATGCCCTATCAGATATTTCCAAAAGACCTTGAATTTGATAGTAATAATCCGAATGTTTTTTCAATTTTTTATCTTTACCGATGTATTGAAGTTTCTCTAATGTTTCACTCGTGTTACAGTCGCGCACCTTGAAGGGACATTTAATCTCTATAATGCCATCGTTACTCAGAAGTCCATCTGGAGACCCACCTAAATACGAATATATTTTATGTATAATTAAGCCACTTTTTTCATATTTGAAACCTGTCCGATGTAGAAATTCGTTTAGTGCTAATTTTTCACAATCAATTCCATGCCTCATAGCTGCATTTGTAGTATTCTTTGATGATCTTAATGATAGTGCGATATTCTTTTTTGATGCTGATGTTTTTGATTTACATATTTTACCGAAATTTGATGCCGTTAATCTTTTTTTCCTTTCTTCAAACCACAATGGAGACTCTCTCTGATCTCTGGTTTTGCGTTCAATTAAACACCGATTGGAACTCTCTTCTTCTGATTTCTCAAGTGCTTTCTGACACATGAATTTCAAATTCTTAGATGAACAATTCTTACAATAAAAACTACCACTATATGATTCATTTTGTTCATCACAGATCTGATGAATCCACATATTACATAGATCGCATTGTACCCATTCTACAGAATACTCCAAATCTCCTAGACCACAATAAAGACATTTATATGACGCGTCATTTAAAAATGATTTTTCCGGAATACAGAAGTCACACACGAAAGATCCGCTATAGGTTCTATTTCCGAAGGAAGGATCACATTTGATGTGTATCCAACGATTGCAACTATCACACGCTACCCATTCCTCTGTAGTGTCAAGTCTACCAAATCCGCAATACAAACATTTTTCCATAACACTATCATCCGTAAAAATATGTGCACATTCATAATCAATATGTTTCGTAGTATCCGAATTCGATTCGACCTTTTCATTACGCGACGCGTTGAGTAAAGAAATTTTTTTTAAATAATTTCCCGAAAAGTGCGTACTAGGAGCTTTATTATTTTTTTTGTTCCACGATTCTTGCACTACATGATCTGAAATGGGGTCTACCCGCTTTCGCTGTTTTGTTAATTTAGATTTTGGAATTTTAAAACTGAATTCTTTATGTAGGGCCAAAACATTTTCCCTGCTTTTCCTCAGATACCTGGAACATTTCAAATTTTTGTTACCTTCCAAAATATTTTTCTTTAGATTTCCGAAGTAATTTTCAACATAGGTATTACTAATATGGCGTACCATATTCTTCTTTTTCAGAATTATTCCCGTCCATAGTGAACAAAATGGTAAATATCTCGAAAGTATGATGTGAAGGAATTTCTCACTTGAATATTTATTAGAATTTACAATTTCAACGGATGAAGAAAATTTATTAGTTTCAATTATTTCTTGTAATATATTATTGAAATGTTTATAGAAAATACTTCTTTTGTGCAAACCGACATATTTTTCATCAGGTCCTTCGAAATTATTTTCGATATGATTATTACAATCCTGGATTTTATTGTCTAAATCAGCTGAACGGATTCCACAATCTTTAATCTTCAATAATTTGTTAAAATTATACTTTGTATTATCGTTTAACGTTGGACTTAGTAATACCACGACCATGGAGCGAAACCAATCGTCAATTTCGTAAAAGTATTCCATATTTATCACGCTAGCCAATATGTCTTTGAAAAATCCACGCACTTCATTATCTGCATAACATTCATTTATATCTTTACTGAAATTTTTAATGATATGGGCGCAACACAAATGCAAAGTTACGAAATTATTGTTAATGTCAGCTTTTCCCAACGCAATATCGTAAGTGATTCTCAAATAATCTATTAATTCTAATCTATTGCAAGCCTGCAAGATGGCATGAATATTAGCAAAACTATTGTCTGTAACGACCGATCCAAAACAAGGCCATTTATCATGTTTTTCACAAAATACTCGAAATTCATAAAATAGAGAGAAAATAGATTTGGTAAAATGGGTACCTGAGATCATTTCAAAAACAGGAAAAATTCTTCCTGTGACTATTGGTAAAACGGCGCAGTATAAATAAACTCTCTTTGTTTTAGGGGTTGGTTTTCTCACTATGCCACCTGTAGCGTCAAAAAAAATCACTGGTAATTTATCCACCCCGCTCTTATCTAAAATGTGGAATTGTTCTTCGCTAAATATTTTTATATTGAACGGCATGCAAACTTGCTGCAAGTATTCAGAATGTTCTTCTTGCATTTTCAAAACATCAATCAGGTCATTTTTATCCCTATCCCAATGTGATTCAGCTTCAGATTTAATTTTTCTAATAACACAATCGGATTTTATGTCTTGGAGATTTCCTTGTTCCAAAATTCCTTCTTTTGCGAGCAAAATCGTTTTTCTCTTATATAGCGAGGGTTTTTTGTGCAATACCTGTTTTTTCAAGACTTCGCGTTCAATTCCCTTTACACAGGAAGTAATTTTATTCGGATGACAAAAATGAAGAGAATTACTGAAAACATGGACGGAGTGACCTCTGATGACAATTACAAACTTTTTACATCTGGAGTTATTGTTTTTACATAACGCAAATATTTTGATAGAACCGTCTTTCATATATTTAGGATATTTCATTACTACAGTACAAATATTATTGACATATTTATTGAGCCTGTTCCGAAAATAAAAAGGGTAAAATTTAGTTACTAATTTATTGTCACGAATAAGATACTCCATAACGTCACTTTCAATTTCAAATTTTCCCTCCAATAGACTGCACATCTTGAATGTATTTAGCGGTATATTTTCAACGTTATGTGAGTTTACTGGAAGTACATCATTTTTACTGGATGGAGATAAATTTAAAAAACATTTAGGTATATCAAATGTTTCAGGGGTAACTTCATGTTTTTTATTCACTGACGCCGATGATAATTCGTATTGTTCCGACTTAACAATACTTTCATTTGAAATATATTTTTCCATTTTTTCATCGCTAATTCTACTCATATCCGATATATTTAGAGAGGCGATTTTAATATTGAGAGGAGTGGAACAGATAATATTGGCACTTTTTTTACTCTCGTTGATTAAATGTTCTTGCGGGCCGGAAGTAAGCGGTTCAATTGGCACCAAAGCATCTTTAATAGAAAGATTATCTAATTTTGCCACATTTGAATTTGTTATTGGTTTATTGTCTAAAAAACAAAATGCACCGATATTATTGTTATTATTACTATTATTACCATCATTATTCGCGACATCACTTCTGTAGTCGCCACTTTTTGTATCCGATTTTAATAACTTCTCAAGTTCATTTCTTTGATAATGAATTCGCCTATATACTTGACTCGGGTATTTAAGTTTCCTAATTCTTATTTTTGAACAAACGAAAACGAAAATTGGATGACTCGGCTTCAAACTGAAAACAGAATTGGATATGTCCAAATCAAATGATAAAAGAGCCTGCGCTATCCTTTTCAAAATAGAAACATTTGTATTTCTGCCTGCCATGATTGAAAATGTGAAATTGAGTATACATAAAAATAGTTTTGAGAGTCCCTGTCTCTGTATGAGTACTTAAAAGTACTTTTGGAAATCGCTATCTATGAGTACTGAAAAGTACTCAAACAATGGTATTCAGATAATTAAACTGGTACAGCTCACCCAGTGAAATGCTTTTTAGAAATAAATTCTAGAGTAAATCACAATGCACAATTCACTATCTGAAAAGTTTCGAAAAACTGATTTCTTTGGTGGATGACATCGAGTTGTCTGCACATTTGAAGGGAAGGAGTATTCTCAGTAAAACAGTGAAAACAACATGCGTGAAAAAAAGTCATATATTGTATTCAGGGGAGATAGGCGCCTTATTGGAATTACTTATGTTTGAAGACATTGACAATTCACTCGATGAGGAAACAAGGGTAGTATCTATCAATAATATTATTTTTATTAATAGCATCATTTCATTTCATCCATGTTTTTACTGTTTTCATATAAATCCACTTTTCATTATTCTCACGATATTAAGTGCGAGATGTTATCGGGTAATATGTAATTATTACCCATGTAAGTATATATTTCAGTTGTCCTGAAGAAGACAATAAACATTGCCGAAAGCTCGACATATACCAAAAAGTATCACTAAATAATTCCTTTATTTGACTTAAACCTCAAGAAAGAATATATATATATATATATATATATATATATATATATATAATTTTCGGGTATGCAGTCAACAAGGAGATGGCACAATAAGTGAACTCTATTTTCTGTTCTAGCTTTCGAGTCTTTATTGGCTCTTCATCAGGAACTCTACAATAAATTGATAATTGATTTTAATGTTTATTTGACAGTTCCACATATAACACGGATTGCAATATCTTGCCAATGAATTTTTAAACACTTTTCCTCAACCGATTGTCTTGAAATTTTGCATTATCTGAGATACATCCAACATGGACCACCCACCGTATCACCCAAATCTAGATTTTTTTATGCACCCTCATGATGTTGATATCAAATGAACAGTTTAATAAGGAGAAAATTGAGAATAGCGGAAAACAAGATTGCCGCCAAACCAATTTTGAGGATTATTAATTCGGGAAAAGGGAGGGATAGTAGAGTATGTTTGTAGGGACCGACCATGAAAATAACATGCCCAACATAAGTTATTTTAAAAAAATATATAAAAGTACTCGAGACAAGCTCTTATATCATATAAACATACCGATTGCTGATATCTAAACTTAATTCTTTCTCTTATCAGATCAGAAATCTGATATCAATCCTTAGTAATGATCAACTGATGAGATTATAATACGCTCAGATATACTGAAGACTTCAACACGGAGTGCGGTTTTTGGGATTATCCAGTTCATCATCTGACGTGTTCATAGCACATAAGCGAATCATACGCTATCTCAGGTATTTTTAATAGAACATCATGTAGATACCACTTCAAAATCTTCAAAGTTTCGATTTTATCATTCCTATTTATATTTGAAACCGCTGTGTATGTACACAAACAATATAATATAGTGATTTTATTGTATATTCACAACACAAAATCAATATACTACTACAATGGTAATAGTTCTCAGAGTATTTCGTTCAATTCCAAATGATATAAAAAGATGGAAAACAATATATAGTTTAAAAAAAAGCTCTGAAAAACTATTTGTTGAATGAAAGCTTCTGTATAAGTTGTAACGCTGTAGCGAAACGCCTCTAGGATTATTAAAATTGTTAGTGAAAATAATTTTTTTTTATTATAATGGATACTGTTATTGATTTTCATCAAGTAACGGGTCAGTCCATTCATACATGTGATATAATTTCTTAATAGAGACTCAATACGTTGTGATTCTCGATTGGAATATACTTTATTTATCAGAATTTCAGTCCAAAATATGTTTTCAAAGGCATTTTTGAAACGACTTCTTTTTGAGCTGACTCACGCAAATGAATTAATGGTACTATCAAAGTTAAAACATATTGTTATTTCTTCAATACCCAGAAGAGAGATAAAAAAGATAAAAATGTAGGTTTTCTCTATGGTTGTCTTAAAAATAGGTAAGAAGGATGAATAAAAAATTAAGTGAATACTTGTATAACGAATGATTACACTAGGAAAGAACAGTATACTACAGAAAGAAACGAAATGTCACAAACAATTGAAATAATGTATCTAATCAAAGAAAAGGAAACTAAATTCTAGCTTCTTGAGACGTGTTCATTCCTATTGAAAAAAGTAACACCACCAGCTCAGCTACTCCTAGCGACTCTTAGAAATACATATGAAATGTTTGTTACGTGTTTTCAAACAGGAATATTACTTTCAATAGAAATTAGGTAAAAATATATAAATAAGCTACAAAGAAATACCGTGAGTCAAAGAAAGGAATTTTCATCGAAATTAATATTTATTGCAAGATTTATTGTAGAAATTAATACTTCAGTGGTCATTGAAACTGAAGAATACCAACACTAAAATTTAGAATATATCAGCATCATTGAAACTGGATTAATATAATTCGAGAACAGTAGACTTTATGTATCATAATACGTTCATTACTAAATACTTATGCAATAAAGACCAAACAAAAAAAATAACGATGAGTTCAGTAACAATTTCACAAAATAAATTCATACAATCTAAACATCCACTTCATGTAATCATTTTGTCAATTCAATCATATAAATTTATCAATTACCACTCGCCCCCAGATATGCAGTTTTAATATTCGTTGGCAGAATAGAACAAAATTTGACATGCTACTGTTACTAAGGAGAAATGAAATTGTCTCATCACTACTTTTTATGTAAAATGATTGTTTGCTGGTGTATGAATACGAGTAAACTTTATTCAGAGCGTGTGGCTGGGCGAAAGTCTAGGGTTTTGAATATCTCAGTTTCAAAAATGTCTTTGAAATCCATCGATGAGGAATGGAAACATTGGTGGAGTATGTACAATAGGAAAATGGTATTTTTCAATAATACTTCTATTGTGAAAGGGGACCTTTTTGAAGCACCTCGTAATTTTGCTTTGGCACACTGTGTGTCAAGTGATATGAGAATGTCTCGAGGAATTGCAGTCATTTTTAGGTGAGTTACCTACCTATTCCATGCTATTTAATTTTTCAACGCTTATTATTTTAGGAAAAAGTATGGTAGGGTTGAACAGCTCTTGGATCAAAATCAAAAGCCTGGGGGACTGGCTATACTTCGGCATGAAGAGCGGTATATATTTTATTTGGTAACGAAAATGCGATTTTACAATAAGCCAAATTATAGATTTATTTTTTCTAGTCTTCGCAAACTGCGAGACTTCATTCATTTGAATGATATCCATGATTTGGCTATACCTAAATTATCTTGTGGCCGGGATAAAAAAAACTGGAAACTAATCCGTCCAATGATAAGTTTCCTATTCCGTAATATCAACTGCCACATACATATTTATGAATGATATGATTTCTAAAAGGTGGTACAATAGGGCTCATGGCGAACCTCCCACCAAAAAAAAAGGTAACGCGCCAAAACAGATCCAAAAACACTATTAGGTAATTATTGTAGTATCCATATAAACTACCTGATTGGTTCTGGTTAGCAATACCTCCTGGGTGGTGTGGAAATTTGCTAATTTACTGAATAAACAACTGACTTATTTTTTTCCCACTTTGAAAACCAATTTTGCAAGCGAATAATTCCTTCATCTTTAACTTAATGATTTTCTATCGATTTCCGTTAAAAAAATTCGTGCGGAGTATACGAAAAATTAAATTATATGTAACAAAGCAGTCAACACAATTAATTTCATTAACCCTGTAAACCTATTTTTCGAACGATTATTTCAGACTGGTTGTTTCATAATATTGTTATTTTAAAATTTTCTATGAATTTCGTCGTTTAATTTCTTGCGGAGTATATGAAACACTTAATATTATATGGAGAAAAGTATTTGAATTAATTAATTTTTATCACCATATAAACCAATTTTCCAAGCGATTATTTCGCAGTGGTTGATTTATTCAATTGTTACCTCATGATTTTCTATTAATATTCGTTACTAAATTTTGTGCAGAGTACATAAAAACCTAAATTATTTACGTAAAAAAATGAGTCGAATTAATTATGTTCTTTCACCCTGTAAACCAATTTTGCAAGTGATTATTTCACACTAATTACTTTCTACTATTGTTAATTCATGATTCTCTATACATTTCCGTTACTAAATTTTGTGCGGAGTATATGAAAAAGTGAATTATATACGAAAAAATAAAATTTAATCAACTTCATTATTTTTTTCCACCCTGTGAACCAATTTTG